>CAJNDT010002024.1:634668-642756 GCA_905221615.1 Symbiodinium sp. CCMP2592
TACTGTTCGGTTGACCGTAAGTTATGACTGTTGCGGCACCTGCTGGTGCGTCTGCGATTATTCTTCTTTCTTCTTCTTTTTGCTACTACTACTGCTACTGCTACTGCTACTGCTACTGCTACCACCACCACTGCTATTGCTACGCCCAAGAAGACTACTTCGATCTACTTCTGGAAAACGCCCACTTACAGACCTCACCTCGAGCCATGGAGGAGCGTTTCGTATCGGAAATTCTTATGTGCAAGCTCAAGTTGCTGTTTGGAGGATCATTTTGTGTGGCAAATTCCTATTTACAACCTCAATTTGCAGCTCGGAGGAGCGTTTTGTGCAAATGCCGATTTACAAACGCAATTGGAATGTTTCGTGCATGAGAAGCTCCTATGTGCAACTTCAATGCCGCATTTCCCGAAAAAAATACAACATATTTACCAACCTATTTACAACCTCGCCAGTGCTAGCGCCTCGGTTGCTACTACTGCTGCTGCCGCTGCTGTTGCTGCTACTGCCACTACTGCTGATGCTGCCAGTGCTGCTACGACGACGACTACTACCACTACTGCTACTGCCACTACTGCTACTGCTATCGCCACCGCCACCGCCACCGCCACTGCCACCGCCACTGCCACTGCCACTGCACTGCTACTCCTGCTACTGCTATTGCTGTTGCTATTGCTAGTGCCATTGGTATTGCTATTGCTCTGGCTACCGCTACCGCTATCGCTACTTGCATCGCCATTGGTGTTGCTTCTGCTTCTGCTTCTGCTGCTGACTGAAACACGTGGCGACATCCAGGACGCTCGACCACCTCCGCTGCTCCATTATGACGACGGCTGCCGCCAAACTTCCCACCGCTGCCACTACCAATGCTATCACATGCCATACCAGCACCTGCGACGACTACTGGGACGACGGCGACGATTGCTGCTGCCACTGCTGGCTAAGTGCAGGGACGAGGACCAGTGCGATCAGCGCCACCGGTCATGCATTCATGATATGTGAGTTAATTTGAAACGCTGCGCGTCGTCCGCCTCGGCCCGGCTGTACGCGCATGCGGCGAGTGGCTACTATCTGCAGTAGGGTTAGAATTTCAGGTTTGGAGGGGGGGAGGGGGGGGGGGGGGAGGGGGGGAGGGAGGGGGGGGAGGGTGAAACACTGAATGTTACACATCCAGGTGCCTGTCTGTTTCACGTATCACTTGCATGTATCCATGCCTGTTGCTCAAGGTTCTAGTGCAGTGGACTACAGCTGTGCGCCTGTAGCAAAAGAGACACCTGAGTGCCTGTGTTCCTGTACGCCTAGCGAGGGGATACACGTCCAGGTTACATCTCAACGTGGTAGCGGAGCTCCCGGGAAACGGTCACACTTGTGGAGGTACCCGTTCGGTACTCTCTACACAGGTGGAGGCAACCGGAATACCCGGTGTGCTTCACTCAGGTGAAGGTGACCGGAGTCTCTCCGGCACACTTCACTCAGGTGAAGATAACCGGAAGAGGTTTCTCCCGGGGCTCGATCCAAGAACAGCGCAATGGCTAGCCACTCTGCGACTATCTTTGAGCATGAAGGAGGAGATGATGACTACCTCCTCCACGGAAATGAATCTTTCGCGACTAATCATCGTCATCTCAATGAATTACACCGTCTTTCAGCTTTCCAGCAGGTGACCACCAAAGTACCTCCATCTTATGATGGTAGAAGCAGTTGGTTTGCCTATGAAGATGCGATCGATGACTGGTGTGACATTACTGAGCTAGACAATGATAAGCGTGGACCAGCTTTGAGAAATCGGCTAGAAGGTGAAGCAGCAATCCACAAGAGACTTCTCGACAGAGATCGCCTGAAGGACCCGAACAACGGAGTGAAGTACTTCAAGAGTTTCCTGCGGCCGCTTTTCGTGAAGGGAGCAGCGAATGTTTTTCTCTATCGCTTCCAGCAGTTCATGAACATGCACCGTGGGAACGGAGACATGCTTCGTTGGATTACCAGGTTTCAACTCTCTGTTCAGAGAATGCAAGAAGCGTGGAACGATACCTATCTGCCGATCGAGGACCCGAACAATGCAGAGGTCAGAGCTTTCATAGTAGGACTTCCTCCAGAAGAACAAGAAAACCTTACGCCAGCTCAGGCAATGGAGAGAGCCAACGAACGGCTCAGAGAGCAGCATGCTCGGACCATTCCGATCACGCCCAACCTGGTCGCTTTGATCTTTGTGTCCCTGTCTGATCTGACACAGGATCAGCGTCAGGTGTTGACATCACTGATGGCGCATCGGAACCGAGTCCTGGCTGACTACAACACGGCCGAGCTTCGCGAAGTCTACCTGGAGATCTTCTGTACGACCAAGACTACCGTCGACAATCCACTCCTCGCTCCTTCCGGCCACGGTGGCCGCAAGACCTTCCTTGTGATCGATGAAGGATATTTGAACGATCATGAAGGCTACTGGGTCGAGGACGAGGAAGATGGCACCGAAGGTTTCCTCGAAGCGGATGAGGACGCCTTCTGGGTCTACGACGACGAGAACTATTCATGGTTCCAGCGGCGCTTCCAAGGCCGCAAGATGAGGCGCGGATTCAAGGGCCACCGTAAAGGCAAAGGAAAAGGTGGCAAAGGATCCAAAGGAAGGCGCTTCTTCAAAAGGAAGAAAGGCAGGTCACATCTTGCCGAAGAATCAGAAGCATGGCAAGCAGAAGGACAATGGCAAGATTACCAGTGGAGCGATCAGTCCTGGGATGACTGGTCCTGGTACGAGTCTGAGGAATCCTATGCAGCCAAAGGAAAAGGAAAGAAAGGAAAGAAGGGCAAAGGAAAGAGCAAGTTTGGCAAGGATGGAAAAGATGGAAAGTCCGGAAAAGACGGACAGAGCCAGCTTGCTGATGCTGCCCCGAGCGGCACCACAGCCGCCACAACCTTCTTCGTTGAACATCTCAACACTCCGAACTTTTCTTTCATGGCCACCGAAGAGAAGATCAATGAGATCGAGGAAGCCTTCATCTCTCAGCCCTTGACGCCGACCGCGATGGTGTTGGACCTGGGATGCACGAGAGCAATGGCTTCGAGAGTGGCCGCACAGGACCTCATGGAGTTCTGTGACAAGAACCAGAACTGTGGCATATGGTACACCATTGCTGAGACCACTTCTCAGTTCACCTTTGCCAATTCCGAGTCTACCAAATGCAACCAGAAGTTGGTCATTTGCATGTACGACCGGGACTTTGCAGTTCAATCCACAGAGTTCGACATTGTGGAACAAGGGCATGTTCCCATTCTCATGTCCTTACCTCAGATGCGCAATCTTCGTTTCCAGTTCGAGCTCCATCCGGAAAAGGCCTTACTCAGCAGCCCTGTGCTGGGAATCAAGGATGTGAGGCTGAAGGTTGCACCCAGCTCACACTTGGTACTTGATCTTCTTGAACTCAGTCAGCTGATGTGGAATGTGCGTTTCAGCAAGCATAAGAAGTCGAGCTTCCTCACCTACTTCTCCCACTACGAGTACGGCTTCCATCAGAAGACCGAGGGATGCTGTTCTCATGAACATGTACCTGACAATCTCGTGTTGGCGACTGATGATGAATGGGTGATCAACGAAGCCGACATGGAAATGATTCGCATCCACAAGAAGATGAGAAGAGTCAAGTACGAACCCAAGGCGGGTTATGTGCCAATTCCGTTGGAGTATCTGGACACCAAGCGCAAGACGATCATGGAGTTCTCCAAGGGAAAGAGCGTTACTCAAGAAGATGACTGGCGTTCTTCTGAGCTTTCTTCAACAAGAACTACTGACTCTTGGAAAGGCAAGACCATTTTCAAGATTCTGCCTGGTGGCATCGAGAGTAGAACCTCGGTGCCAGCCAAGTCCAAGGATCCAACCCGTGGAAAGGTAGGATCTCCAGAGGACATGGTTAGCGCAGGTAAGCCTGAAGACAGCTCGAAGAACACAGGAGCATCCGGAAGCTTTCCGCAGGGAAAGGCACCGGCAAAGAGAAGGATTCGAGCCAAGGGAAGCTTTCCACAGGGAAAGGCACCCGAGGAACCGGCTCCTCCTCCTCTTGCTCCTGAGGATGATCCGGATCTTCAAGAGTACGAACCTTCCGAACCGGGGGATGCAGATTTGCTTCCTCCGAGTCCTCCGAAGGCCCCAGAGCCACAGTCGCTAGAACCTAGGAGGATCGCGCTTCCGTTGCCAGGCCACGAGGTCTCAAGGGCTTCTCCGCAGTATCAGCGCATGTTGGAAAAGCTGAACAATGATGTTGAGCTTTACAAGTTGCATGTGAAGCATTACCACATGAGTCCTGCTCAGTTTCGACGCAGGACCAGCATGCTTGGTCTGCCAGGAGAGATCTATGACAAGTACGACCGCATTGTCAAAGGCTGTCGTGTTTGCAGCACCTCGGTGCCTACGCCTCCGCGAGCCAGAATCGCAGGGTTAAGAGCATCATCCTTCGGTGATCTCATTTTTGTTGATCATGAAGAAATCAAGTTCGGTACTAAAGCCTACTTGGCTTTGGTCATCATTGATGGTGCTTCAAATCTTCTGTGGGCTACGGCTCTTACAAGCCTGGAAGCGCCAGAGACTCTGGGAGCTTTTAGACAATGGACAGAGGAGAACAACTGCGTTCCTAAGGGAATCGTAGGAGATCAAGCATTTTTCACGCCACAGTTCATGTCTTACTACAAGTTCCATGGCATTACTCCGTATCCATGTGGACCACGGACTCCTTGGCCTAATCGAGCTGAGACCGCAGTGCGTCTTTTCAAGCGCACCTGGGCAATCATGGCCAAGGCCTTAGCTGATGAGGGTTATGCAGAGAAGGTGACTGTTCGTCAAGCAGTCAAGAAGGTGGCTTGGGCAAGAAATTGCCAGCTTACCGTCTCAGGCTATTCTCCTTTGGAGATAGCTACAGGAAGACGGCCACCAGACTTGTTTGATGTCGAGAACAGTTCTCCTGAACAGCTCTCTGCTGAACCTGCCGAGGAGGATCGAACCACTCTGGAACTCCAGAGGATTGCCATGCGGGCTCATCAAGAGGCTAGACAATCACTTGACCTTCGGAAGGACCTTGCACGGAGAGTCATGCCGTCTGATGGTCCTTACTCGAAGGGTGACCGCGTGTTTGTTTGGCATAAGGATGAGTCGAAGAAGAAGTCTGAAGGAACCTGGGTCAGAGGCATAGTTGTGTCACAGGAAGGTGCCATGGTGTTGGTTGAAGTTCATCGTGCCGTTCTTCGGGTTAATCAGTCGAAGGTCAGGCGTGATGGAGATCCGTGGCATGATGTGGCCATTCCTCTGAAGAAAGATGAGGTCCCGAGACGCTCTTCTCAGGAAGAGGCACTCGACCGCATCGGCGACGATATTCTTGATCGTGCCGGTTCTGGGTTCTGCTATGAGCATGAGATCTGTTACCACACTCTCACTTCAGGCAAGAGCGATTTCGTTGAGATCACACCTCGCCTCACCGGGCTTACTGCGTGCACAGTCCATTCTGGACTTGATGCGAGTGAACCTGTGTTGTTTGGTGAATGGAACGCCAAGTCTATCCAATCTTCGATTGAGGCCGCTTGGCGAGTGATCTTGAAGGCAGAGCCTAATCACATTTTGATTCATCCTGTCATCCCTGATGGTTGGACAGGAAGGCTACCAATGCCTTCTGGCACTTTTGTGCCGAAGTCTGCCGTTGGCAAGATGACAAAGGTGATGGATACTTCGTGACCATCATGTATCCTTCTCATTGTGGGTTTTTGGCTTTCGCAGAGTAGTCGCTCGCTGAAGTGGAGGAGAGGACTTTCATTCCACACCTTCAAGAACCGTGGTGTACTTCCTTCAGGGGGAGATGACCACGGTAAGCGTCAGCATGGTGAGCTTTCTTTTCTCACTAATCTGCCTGATGGATCATTTGGCCGTTTGGAGTCGTTGGAAGAAGGCTATGACTCTGCTAACGCACTTGATCCAAGGTTTGCTGTGCTGCTTTCGCAGTGTCTTGTGGGTGATGAACGATCAGATCTCCGACAATGTTACTTGTTCGAAGATATCTTTGAGGATTTTGATGATGGAACACTGTGTGCGTTGTGTTTGCGATCAGACCGCAATTCAGAGGCTTTACCGGTTCTTCCGTCAGAAGCAGAGTACTCACTACTCTCAAACAATGACAAAGGGAAGCTTCCGACACCTCTGAGGTTTGTTGCGCCGCAGCGGTTTGTTACATCGTCTTTGGTCCAGACTCTGTCATATGTTGACAGTCTCCTTCCAGGTACTGAGTTGGAAGTTCACACGACCACATCGTCTGACGCGGTCGCCTTGCGGCCAATGATTAAGAATGTGCGCGTGCTAACTCTGCCGTATCTGGAGTTTGAGTACTGTAACGTTTACAGGGGGACTCAAGGGAAAACACTCCCTTTGGTTCATCGTCATCCTGATGCTGTTGTCATTTTGTGGCAGAAGGGTGATATGAACCATGTGTTTTTCGTGACGATGGCACAGTTGCTTCCTTGCCTTAAGGATATGCAATCAACGCACTGGTCCATGATAGTGTTCTGGAATGAGTCACAGAACAACAATTCCAGACGCGGGCCTGATGTTGGCTTGGACTTCACGGACCAGCCAGCGCCGGCCCCGGTTGCACCGCAACCGCCAGCCACAGACGACGATGTGGACTATCCAGGATATGATGATCCACACGGTGATATGCCTGTGGACGATGAGGAAATGCCACTACAGCATCCAGAGCAGGATTTAGATGATAATCCTGTTGAGTTGCATGTCGGTGGTGACCCTCCGTCACAACCTCCTGGAGGCGGTACTCATGTACCGGTACCAGGGGGAGATGATGATTCCGACCTGGATCACGATCCGGACGGTGATGGACATCCGCCAGGAGGCGGTCCTCAGGGACCGGGACCTGGTTATGGTCCGTCACCGGAAGAGCCTCCTCTTCCGATGGAGTTTCACGAGGAGTCGCCTCCTCCTGGAGGTCCTCCCGATTCTCCTGGGGCTCCGCCTCATTTTGCGAACCCGGATCAGGTTCTTAGTCCACCGATGCCGTGGCCGGCACCACCTTCACCTATTGTTCCTGTTCCAATTCCGCCGCATCCTCACTTTCCGGTGCCACAGAGTATGCGACCGCCGTCGCCTCGCAATGTGTCTCAGACACGTGCCAGAGGCACACCTCCTGAAGATGTGTCTAAGGCCAAGTCACGTACTGTTGTGGGACCTCCGGTTGTGTTGTTGCCTGGGCAGTCTGCGGGAAAGAAGGATCCCGATCCGTCGGGTGACTTTCCAGGTTTTCACGAACCTGCTTCCTCTTCTTCTGATCCGGCTCCTGTTCCTGGTTTGCCGGTGACTGAGGGGGAATGTCCTATCCAGCAAACCCCACTCCCGGAACCCACCCCGGAACCGCCGGTGCCGGAAACTGGTGAGGATACTGATTCGGATGCCACAGTCGACTATCGTGATGAAAGCTTGCTTGCCTTAGCTGCTGGCGACGACGACGTTTTGATTCGCCTTCCGTCGGACTTCAAGGTTCCGTCCTTTGTTCCGTTGGATGGTGATGGTTTTGCGTCGTGGTTGACTAAACAAGATAAAATCAAGGCCGGTACCCTCACGCCGGAGATGCAGCGCAAGTATGCCGCCGAAATTCGGAAGGCTAAGCTTGAGGAGTTCAAGAGTTACTTGGACAATGATGCCATTCGGCTGACGGACCGTCGCAAGCTTAAAAACGATGTCAATTTTCTTACCGGACGTTGGGTCCTTACTGTGAAGGTTGACAAGAACGGTTACTTTTCCAAGTTCAAATCCCGATGGGTTTGTCGTGGGTTTCAGGACAAGTTTGCCTGGGATCAACAAACGGACAGCCCTACGGCTACTCGGTATGGTTTCCGTTTGGTTGCGCAGTGCGCTGCCAATCACTATTGGGATCTTTTTCATTTGGATCTTAAGACCGCTTTCCTTCAGGGGGAACACTACAATCTGTCCTCTCGCATGGTTGTGGTTCAGTTGCCTCCTGACATCGGTTTGCCTACCTGGATGGTTGGCCTTTGTCTCAGACCAGTCTATGGTCTGAACGATGCACCGAGAAGATGGTGGAATCGTTTGGA
>CAJNDT010002024.1:642856-730356 GCA_905221615.1 Symbiodinium sp. CCMP2592
GAGTCGGAGCCGCTCCATGAGGACAGCCATGGACCCCAGGCCCACTTTGAGAGTATCTGACATATGGTGCCGTGACCGAAGCACGAAACAAAGAAGCGAGTCTTCAGGGTTTTCGCGCTGCGGGTGTCAATTTGGGTGTGTTGAGACATGTTGCCCCAATTGCATCTCCTCCCTGAGACTCCCACAAATAATAAAGCACACTGATATAGGGTTCCCCATTCGAGTGAATAAGGGCCCTCTACCCATAGTTTTTCTAGTTGTCGTAAGACCCTGTCAGAGAACCGTCAGGAGGAGGCTCCAGGTGTTGCGCGAATCTGTGCGCCTCGGATGCTCAGGGGTTATGTGAGGCTGTCCCATGAGGGATTGGTTCAGGGGTTGGGGGGAGTTGAACGGCAAATCGAAGAAAGAAGGGATTCGACTTTGTCCCCAGATTCTGGTCTGGTATCTGCATTTTACAGTTGTGCATCGTAGGTTGTCTTGGGCCGCTGAGCCCGTGGCTCTAAAGCGTGCCCTTCACAATCTACTCTTGGGACCCACCGAAGAAGCCGTGCGGTACTTGGGGAGTTGTACCATCGAAATAATCTTGAGAGGCAGTGGCTGGAGCCAAGCTTGTCAATCTTGGCTGGAAACAGTCGCAACAACCTTCTGCCCAGTAACTCTACTACTAGTAATCGTAGTAATTAATAACTGAAACCCATCTCATAGTTTGCAACATTCCGACCTGGATGCTCAAAGCTCTAGAGGCTCCAAGAGCAGTGAGCTAAGACTCCTGGCATATTATAGGGGCCGAAAACATTACAACTTTTTTTTTGGGGGGGGGTCCTCAAATTGTAATTATCGTATGAAGGGGCCCAAAATCATATTCTAATTATTAAGGCCCCTATGTTAAACCTGAGGACCTGATGCCTACACCATACATCCCAAGTGCATGACCCGAAATCGGTGCTTACCGGCGGTAGTGGGTCATGGGATCGGACTTATGGGTACCCTACTGAGGTTCAAACTACTTTCTTCGACACCCTACATGCAAATGGCCTTGAAATATGCACCGTGTTCCCAGCTTAGGCAGTCAAAGAGGAGCCGGAGCATCACGACGAGGCAAATGGCTTGTTCTACTTGGCGGTTCAGGTGTTGTCTAGTGTAGGGTGACGAAGTAGTGTTGCGAACCCTCAGGTGCTTGCACCCCTTTTATTGAAGTACAGAGCCTACGGCTATTGGCTATTGGGGCTTGATGTTACAAGGAGGTGATTTTGTTTCTTTGGTAGCTGCCTTCTGCCAATGATGGTTATGCACCAGTGGTTCAGCACTTTGTACTCAAGTTTTGAGGGTCTCGCAACTTTGTGCATCTGCGGTGTTGTCCTGAATTCCGGGTGTTGCAGCACGCCAGCATTGTTGGCAGCTCATCGAAAGACGTTCGGAACCTTGTCTGCGACACAGGATGTCAGGAATGGGGAATGTGTTGTACCAGGTTGCAGTACGTAGCAGAAATGGCCGTGTTCATAACAACGCTTGCTAATGCTGGAGAAGATCGGAATGAGGAAGATTCGCATCAACAGTGGTCATCTTGCAGCCGGTAGATGTATATCATCGAGTCGCAAACTGCCATAACAATACTCGTATATGATGAGTGGGACTGGCATGAACCGCCAAGGTATGTGCTGGACACACCAGCGCAGTCGTTTTGAAGAGTTCAAGCGCTGCACGGTGTCTATTTGCTAGAGTTTGGTCGTGTCTGCATCTGGGGTTTAGGGCCAAGGGTCAATTATGGTGCAGGTCTAGTGTCACCTCGTCCAGCAAGCCTCCATTCCACATTCCTTCAGGAACGAAGCACCTCCTTAAGCTCCATTCTACGTATGCTACCTACGAAGACCAGCCATGGTAAGGACTTCGCATCCTAGAGCCCAGGGTATCTTTGCCCAAAGCTTCCGCATTCATCTCTCTCTCGAGGCCGGTGATACCTTGGAGGCGCAAGTCAGCCGAAGTCCGTTCCCAGAATGGTTTGAACATAGGTGACGGCTCTGTGTGTGTGTTTGGGGTACAGCAACCTTAGTAAGACTTAGAACAGGGTTTTGAGTATATCATGCTACAAATATATTGATAAGGACCGCCCCCTCCCACAAAATAGCATAATTAGGTAGTTGTTAGGGGCCCTATACTGTTTCCATGCTAGGGACTTCGTGTCAAAGAGCCCATGCAGCCGTGTTCTTCTTGGCCTGGCAGGAACTGGTGATGAGCCCTGAAGAGCAGGAGTCAACGAGATGCCTTGGGAGAGTCACCCCGAGCTAAAGCATAAGGCGCTAAACCCATACATACGAAACCCACAAAGCCCTAAATCCACAAGCTCCTAAAACCTAAAGCCCAAAAGCGCAAGCCCCCCAAAGACTCTAAACCCTAAACCCTCAAAGAAACCCCTACGAGCCCCTTCAAGGATCCATCGAGGTTCCTGAAAGATCCTTAAGAGCTCCTTTTATTCGCAGGACTCTAAACCCTAAGCCCTTAAAGCAAAACCCCTAGGCCCTAGAAGGAAGCCTAAAGCCCTAAACCTCCCTGAACCCTAAACCCTAAACCTTAACCCCTGAACCGTAAACCCCTTAAAGATACCCTTATAGACCCCTTTAAAGGAACCCCTTAAAGGTACCCTAGATCCCTTAAAAGGAACCCCTGGAACCCGAAACCCAAAGCCCTAAGAGCAGCTCGCAGGACTTGCGCGAGGAACTCCGGGCCACCTTTGCTCGCAGCGATGCGGCGGTCGCCAGGTCCTGCGGCTTCTGGGGGTTTTAGGTTTAGGGTTTTGGGTTTAGGGCTTTGGGTTTAGGGTGTAGGGTGTAGGGTTTTGGTTTTAGGGTTCTGGATTTGGGGTTTGGGGTTTAGGTTTTTGGAGCTTTAAAGGTTTAAGGGTTTAAGAGTTCAATAGGGCTTTTGGAGGTTTGGGATATAAAGGGTTAAGCGTATAGCGTTTAGGGGTTTTGGGATTTAGGGTTTGGGATTACAGGATTTTGGGGTACTTTTGGGTTTTAGACTTTACGGTTCAAGGGTTTGCGGGTTTAGGGGTTTTGGGGTTTGGGATATAGGATTTGCGAGTTTACGGGGATTAGGGCTCAGAGGTTTGGGGTTAAGGACTTAAGGGTCTGGAGTTTGAGGGTTACGGATTTCGAGTTGAGGGTTTGGGGGTTTAGGATTCTCGCGTGGAATTTTCATGAAAGCAGCAGTCCATGACGCCAGTGCACGCTTGCATGTGGAGCACTGGAAGGTGAGCAAACGATCTGGCGAGAACGCGGCGCAGGGGATTCCAAAGCCCATGCGAAAATGGCCTTCCGAAGCAGTCCAGACGGTTGAGGCTCGAAGTCCAGGATTCGAAAGGCTTTCCAGTGGGCATGTTCGCATGTTTTCAACCTGTATGAAACTGGCCCGGGCTATTTGCTTATCCCGAATCTTTGTGCGACGCCCGGTGCCAGGTTCCTATCGTCAACTTGAAGAGGATGGGCTGGGCTGGACGCGGCTTGCTTGCTTACTCTGAACGTCTATGGGGCATTAGGTGCGAGGTGCTCATCCTCAACTTCCCTCAGGATGGAGGCTCGACCGTGCTAGTTTCCACAATTTCCCCCTTTGTTGGGTTCTCGGCCTGGCTTGCAAAGAGTCCCGGTGCTTCTTCTCAACTCGCATGACTTTCCTCAAATCGCAGGATGTCGTTCACCCGGCTTGTTTGCTAACCCTCAACTTGGCTGCTTACAAGCAATCTGCATGGGTTGCCGTTCCGCATACTCGAATCGACTGAGGATCGACAGCTGGATGGTTCAACCGACTGTGCATATCCTTCGCAGCTACCCCGATCAACCGCGTGATTCTCGCCGCGGCTCGGTGGAACGCCATCGAAGCCTCGATTGTTGCAACCCTGCACCAACCGACCTTGTTAAGTGGCCTTGCCTGCACCTGCAGCCCAGCCCGTCAATGGGCAAAGCACGTGCCAGTGCATGTCGCTGTGATAATACAGCAGCACACGAACAAAAGCGACTGGGCTCTCGGACTGCCTTCTCGCCTTATTGGTCTGCTGCGAGACGACTGCAGTGATTCGCCCCAGACGACTTTCAATGTTGCGGTCCGAGACATCTTCGGCTGCGCCTGTCCAATGTCGACAAATATCAAAAGAAACAGAGAAGGCTGCCGAAAGAACGGCGAAGCTCGAACGCACCGCTGCACGTTGGCAGCAACCCTGAAGAAACAAACGAACCTACGTGTCAGGCGCAAAGGCTGAGCAGATCAATGTACCTTTGGGGAGCGCACGCGAGGCTTGTGAGCCATAGTCGTTTTGTACACATGCACGCGTGCACATGAACAATATGTTTCACTCTGCCACGGATTGGGGTTTAGGATTGAAGCGCTTATGGTCTAGTGAGTCTAGTGCGTTTTAGGATTTAAAGGTTCGGGGGTCTAGTTCATCATTTTGCGAGGTTGAGGCTTAGGAATCTTAGGAATGTGTAGGGTTTCAAGGTTTATGGGTTTAAGGTTTTCTGTGTTGGGATTGTTTTGCTGCGGTTTAGGATGTCGGGCTCGGGGATATCTAGGCTTTGCCATTTATTGGGCTTATGAAGGATTTCATCGCTGAGCCCTCAAGTAGTGAAGTTTTGGGGTTTCGGGTTTAGGCTTTAGAGTTTAGGTCCTTTTATAAATCACCAAAGTTGCAGGAGTCTTGTCTTGGTCGGCCGTCGGGCTTGCGGCGAAATTTCGTGGAATTCGTGGAGCATCGGTTGGTGGGCCTTTTGCAATTTGTGGTATTCCGACGGATAGTTCTTAGAGGAAGCGTGCTGTAAGCTCTAAGAGTCTTTTTCAAGCTATCTGATTGCTAGGTCTTTGGATTGAGGATTTAGGTCGTGCAGTTCAGCATTGCAAAGTTGAGGTGGTTTGGAAAATTTAGCTCTTTGGGGGTTTAGGGGCTTAGGGCTTAAGGATGGTTTCGGTGTTGCTGTAGGTTTCTGTCAGCTATTGGCATTGCATCTGGATCCCGGCACACAAGATCCCCCGAAAGCCAAAACTCCAACAGCCCAAAGTGCCCCAGAGGCTCAGAGGTCTTAGTTTCCAGCCTTTCGCGATAATGAAAGCTGGAAGCTCCGACATCCGAATTTTCGGGGTACTTTGGTGCATGTTAGGAGATTTGTTCTGATCTTTCAACCAGCTGTTCTTGAAGGAAATGTTCAAGCTTAGGGTCCAGTGCGTTAAGATGTGAGGGCTTGGCTTAAGCAACCCAGTTCCTTGAGTGCACAGCTATATGCAGGTTAACCCTTCCAGTTCCAAAATACATAGCATCTCAATAATCAACCAAACCGTAGTCCAGATTTTAAGGCCCATACACCAAACCTTTGTATTGGACCGTGATCCCCGATTACAAGAGCCCTATAACCAAACCCTTCCGAGGTCTAATCAAACCCTTAAAGGAACCCTGTTTTCCTTCTTGCGGCCCCTTCTTTCTCCTGGGGAAACCATTTCTTGGAGAAGCTGAACTGGGGAGGTGGTTGGCTTGGGCCGGCCACGGTTCAGAGTCTTCTGACCCGGAAGAGGCAGGGAAGACACTTCGCTTCCATTATAGCGAACACCAGAAAGTTGGAACTCGGACGTAGGATGATTAGTGCTAGGATTCCCTATAAATACTTAGCCCTCACACAAGGCCATTTGCACAATGATGTTGCACATGTCGGGCTACTATTGTTTAGAGTGTGGTAGTAATGAGTAATTGTACGCTGGATCGACAGGGGCTTGGACGTACATTCTACTGCAATTTCAAGGCAGTCTGAGGACATAACCTGAAAGAAATATTCAAGACCTTACATTAAGGCCCATCTGGGGTCTGGATTTAGAGATATGGGGCTTCGGGGTCAGGACCTGCAATCCAAGAGTTTGGGAGATGGGCTTTGGCGGTTGGGTGTACATATTTATGATTATTTTTCCACGTAAGTGCAGTGCGGAGTATCCGAATCGATAACTGTGGCACCGAGAACTAGTTCTAGCAGTACAACAAAACCCCAAACTGCAGGGCATCGCACGGAGTGGCACTTTGGACAAATGCTGACTAAACGACAGGTCTGGTACTGCCAATCGCACAGCCGTAGAGACCACTGCTAGTTCACCAATATTTTGGCCCAAATCAGCGCAAAATTCTATATCCCAGCGCAACATTATTATCAGCAACTGTGCATACTAGATGCCAGTGCTTCTTGTGCATACCCATTGCAGCAGCATGGGCCTTCACCGCGGGAACAAACCCTAAGCCCTCGTGAGAACTTCTGATTAAGGCGGCGACTTCAAACCGAGCCGCACCTTGCTTCCGCAGGCACACCGAGATCGGGGAGCTAAATCCTGCGCACTTATTAGTAGTACCAGTATATATTATGGTGACTGTCTTTTATATAGTATTGCGACAAATATAGTTGTTGGTTTTTATCGCGCCCACTGTCATAGCCAAGATCAGTATCATTATCAGTGTTATTGGATATCTTCCTGGCATCATGAATATCATTACTAAACTATTGCTGTTGTTGTTCTGAGTATAGTGAGCAACATCAGTAAGACCGCAAAGCCTGAAACCGGAAGAAGGATGATTTGTGCTGATAGTCCCCATGCTGTGCTTGTAGGGCATGAGAGAAACTGCAGTGGATAAAAGGTGTGGGCTTAGGGTTGAGTGGTTGCTTTGGGGGCCTAGGCTCAAAGACGTGCACTTTTCGGACCACTTAGACGTTGCCCAGGTTGGAGCCTGGGGGGGTGAGGCATACACGACACAAGCTTTGAGTAAAGTCCTTGTAGCTTCACTCAGGCATTGCTACGCACACGGTCAACAGTACTGAACACAAAATGATGACTTGAAGGTGTTTCTACACATAGCCACTAGCTTGCATGCATGAGTACATATGCAGTATACATATATATATATATATATATATATACAGAAGAGGAGGCTGTGGGGCCTGCGTTTTGGCAACCCACTATTTTCAGTGGCTTTTATGTTTCGAATGGTTGTGCGTGGGTTTCTGTGTCAGTTGGTCGCTCGTTTGGTGCGCATGCTTGCACGTTTTTGTTTCCAACTACAACATCAACTCTGAATTGTTTCAACCCCCGCGGTCTGTTTATAAACACAGAGTTTGTTTATAAACATTGCCTTTCGGTCTACCGTGCTTTCAACGTTTTGAGTTTGTTGGATTTGTTCGTTGTCTTTTGTGTCTAATGTATGATCTACTATAGTTAACTCTTGTCTTCTTGTCTTATACGTGCTGCTGGTTGTATGTTTCTTCGTATTCATTTATATATGCCGTGATGTCGCGCGGAAGCGGTGGAGGGGGGGAGGGGGTGATGTTACACATCCAGGTGCCTGTCTGTTTCACGTATCACTTGCATGTATCCATGCCTGTTGCTCAAGGTTCTAGTGCAGTGGACTACAGCTGTGCGCCTGTAGCAAAAGAGACACCTGAGTGCCTGTGTTCCTGTACGCCTAGCGAGGGGATACACGTCCAGGTTACATCTCAACGTGGTAGCGGAGCTCCCGGGAAACGGGAAGCTTCACACTTGTGGAGGTACCCGTTCGGTACTCTCTACACAGGTGGAGGCAACCGGAATACCCGGTGTGCTTCACTCAGGTGAAGGTGACCGGAGTCTCTCCGGCACACTTCACTCAGGTGAAGATAACCGGAAGAGGTTTCTCCCGGGGCTCGATCCAAGAACAGCGCAATGGCTAGCCACTCTGCGACTATCTTTGAGCATGAAGGAGGAGATGATGACTACCTCCTCCACGGAAATGAATCTTTCGCGACTAATCATCGTCATCTCAATGAATTACACCGTCTTTCAGCTTTCCAGCAGGTGACCACCAAAGTACCTCCATCTTATGATGGCAGAAGCAGTTGGTTTGCCTATGAAGATGCGATCGATGACTGGTGTGACATTACTGAGCTAGACAATGATAAGCGTGGACCAGCTTTGAGAAATCGGCTAGAAGGTGAAGCAGCAATCCACAAGAGACTTCTCGACAGAGATCGCCTGAAGGACCCGAACAACGGAGTGAAGTACTTCAAGAGTTTCCTGCGGCCGCTTTTCGTGAAGGGAGCAGCGAATGTTTTTCTCTATCGCTTCCAGCAGTTCAGTTCATGAACATGCACCGTGGGAACGGAGACATGCTTCGTTGGATTACCAGGTTTCAACTCTCTGTTCAGAGAATGCAAGAAGCGTGGAACGATACCTATCTGCCGATCGAGGACCCGAACAATGCAGAGGTCAGAGCTTTCATAGTAGGACTTCCTCCAGAAGAACAAGAAAACCTTACGCCAGCTCAGGCAATGGAGAGAGCCAACGAACGGCTCAGAGAGCAGCATGCTCGGACCATTCCGATCACGCCCAACCTGGTCGCTTTGATCTTTGTGTCCCTGTCTGATCTGACACAGGATCAGCGTCAGGTGTTGACATCACTGATGGCGCATCGGAACCGAGTCCTGGCTGACTACAACACGGCCGAGCTTCGCGAAGTCTACCTGGAGATCTTCTGTACGACCAAGACTACCGTCGACAATCCACTCCTCGCTCCTTCCGGCCACGGTGGCCGCAAGACCTTCCTTGTGATCGATGAAGGATATTTGAACGATCATGAAGGCTACTGGGTCGAGGACGAGGAAGATGGCACCGAAGGTTTCCTCGAAGCGGATGAGGACGCCTTCTGGGTCTACGACGACGAGAACTATTCATGGTTCCAGCGGCGCTTCCAAGGCCGCAAGATGAGGCGCGGATTCAAGGGCCACCGTAAAGGCAAAGGAAAAGGTGGCAAAGGATCCAAAGGAAGGCGCTTCTTCAAAAGGAAGAAAGGCAGGTCACATCTTGCCGAAGAATCAGAAGCATGGCAAGCAGAAGGACAATGGCAAGATTACCAGTGGAGCGATCAGTCCTGGGATGACTGGTCCTGGTACGAGTCTGAGGAATCCTATGCAGCCAAAGGAAAAGGAAAGAAAGGAAAGAAGGGCAAAGGAAAGAGCAAGTTTGGCAAGGATGGAAAAGATGGAAAGTCCGGAAAAGACGGACAGAGCCAGCTTGCTGATGCTGCCCCGAGCGGCACCACAGCCGCCACAACCTTCTTCGTTGAACATCTCAACACTCCGAACTTTTCTTTCATGGCCACCGAAGAGAAGATCAATGAGATCGAGGAAGCCTTCATCTCTCAGCCCTTGACGCCGACCGCGATGGTGTTGGACCTGGGATGCACGAGAGCAATGGCTTCGAGAGTGGCCGCACAGGACCTCATGGAGTTCTGTGACAAGAACCAGAACTGTGGCATATGGTACACCATTGCTGAGACCACTTCTCAGTTCACCTTTGCCAATTCCGAGTCTACCAAATGCAACCAGAAGTTGGTCATTTGCATGTACGACCGGGACTTTGCAGTTCAATCCACAGAGTTCGACATTGTGGAACAAGGGCATGTTCCCATTCTCATGTCCTTACCTCAGATGCGCAATCTTCGTTTCCAGTTCGAGCTCCATCCGGAAAAGGCCTTGCTCAGCAGCCCTGTGCTGGGAATCAAGGATGTGAGGCTGAAGGTTGCACCCAGCTCACACTTGGTACTTGATCTTCTTGAACTCAGTCAGCTGATGTGGAATGTGCGTTTCAGCAAGCATAAGAAGTCGAGCTTCCTCACCTACTTCTCCCACTACGAGTATGGCTTCCATCAGAAGACCGAGGGATGCTGTTCTCATGAACAGGTACCCGACAATCTCGTGTTGGCGACTGATGATGAATGGGTGATCAACGAAGCCGACATGGAAATGATTCGCATCCACAAGAAGATGAGAAGAGTCAAGTACGAACCCAAGGCGGGTTATGTGCCAATTCCGTTGGAGTATCTGGACACCAAGCGCAAGACGATCATGGAGTTCTCCAAGGGAAAGAGCGTTACTCAAGAAGATGACTGGCGTTCTTCTGAGCTTTCTTCAACAAGAACTACTGACTCTTGGAAAGGCAAGACCATTTTCAAGATTCTGCCTGGTGGCATCGAGAGTAGAACCTCGGTGCCAGCCAAGTCCAAGGATCCAACCCGTGGAAAGGTAGGATCTCCAGAGGACATGGTTAGCGCAGGTAAGCCTGAAGACAGCTCGAAGAACACAGGAGCATCCGGAAGCTTTCCTCAGGGAAAGGCACCGGCAAAGAGAAGGATTCGAGCCAAGGGAAGCTTTCCACAGGGAAAGGCACCCGAGGAACCGGCTCCTCCTCCTCTTGCTCCTGAGGATGATCCGGATCTTCAAGAGTACGAACCTTCCGAACCGGGGGATGCAGATTTGCTTCCTCCGAGTCCTCCGAAGGCCCCAGAGCCACAGTCGCTAGAACCTAGGAGGATCGCGCTTCCGTTGCCAGGCCACGAGGTCTCAAGGGCTTCTCCGCAGTATCAGCGCATGTTGGAAAAGCTGAACAATGATGTTGAGCTTTACAAGTTGCATGTGAAGCATTACCACATGAGTCCTGCTCAGTTTCGACGCAGGACCAGCATGCTTGGTCTGCCAGGAGAGATCTATGACAAGTACGACCGCATTGTCAAAGGCTGTCGTGTTTGCAGCACCTCGGTGCCTACGCCTCCGCGAGCCAGAATCGCAGGGTTAAGAGCATCATCCTTCGGTGATCTCATTTTTGTTGATCATGAAGAAATCAAGTTCGGTACTAAAGCCTACTTGGCTTTGGTCATCATTGATGGTGCTTCAAATCTTCTGTGGGCTACGGCTCTTACAAGCCTGGAAGCGCCAGAGACTCTGGGAGCTTTTAGACAATGGACAGAGGAGAACAACTGCGTTCCTAAGGGAATCGTAGGAGATCAAGCATTTTTCACGCCACAGTTCATGTCTTACTACAAGTTCCATGGCATTACTCCGTATCCATGTGGACCACGGACTCCTTGGCCTAATCGAGCTGAGACCGCAGTGCGTCTTTTCAAGCGCACCTGGGCAATCATGGCCAAGGCCTTAGCTGATGAGGGTTATGCAGAGAAGGTGACTGTTCGTCAAGCAGTCAAGAAGGTGGCTTGGGCAAGAAATTGCCAGCTTACCGTCTCAGGCTATTCTCCTTTGGAGATAGCTACAGGAAGACGGCCACCAGACTTGTTTGATGTCGAGAACAGTTCTCCTGAACAGCTCTCTGCTGAACCTGCCGAGGAGGATCGAACCACTCTGGAACTCCAGAGGATTGCCATGCGGGCTCATCAAGAGGCTAGACAATCACTTGACCTTCGGAAGGACCTTGCACGGAGAGTCATGCCGTCTGATGGTCCTTACTCGAAGGGTGACCGCGTGTTTGTTTGGCATAAGGATGAGTCGAAGAAGAAGTCTGAAGGAACCTGGGTCAGAGGCATAGTTGTGTCACAGGAAGGTGCCATGGTGTTGGTTGAAGTTCATCGTGCCGTTCTTCGGGTTAATCAGTCGAAGGTCAGGCGTGATGGAGATCCGTGGCATGATGTGGCCATTCCTCTGAAGAAAGATGAGGTCCCGAGACGCTCTTCTCAGGAAGAGGCACTCGACCGCATCGGCGACGATATTCTTGATCGTGCCGGTTCTGGGTTCTGCTATGAGCATGAGATCTGTTACCACACTCTCACTTCAGGCAAGAGCGATTTCGTTGAGATCACACCTCGCCTCACCGGGCTTACTGCGTGCACAGTCCATTCTGGACTTGATGCGAGTGAACCTGTGTTGTTTGGTGAATGGAGCGCCAAGTCTATCCAATCTTCGATTGAGGCCGCTTGGCGAGTGATCTTGAAGGCAGAGCCTAATCACATTTTTATTCATCCTGTCATCCCTGATGGTTGGACCAGGAAGGCCACCAATGCCTTCTGGCACTTTTGTGCCGAAGTCTGCCGTTGGCAAGATGACAAGGGTGATGGATACTTCGTGACCATCATGTATCCTTCTCATTGTGGGTTTTGGCTTTCGCAGAGTAGTCGCTCGCTGAAGTGGAGGAGAGGACTTTCATTCCACACCTTCAAGAACCGTGGTGTACTTCCTTCAGGGGGAGATGACCACGGTAAGCGTCAGCATGGTGAGCTTTCTTTTCTCACTAATCTGCCTGATGGATCATTTGGCCGTTTGGAGTCGTTGGAAGAAGGCTATGACTCTGCTAACGCACTTGATCCAAGGTTTGCTGTGCTGCTTTCGCAGTGTCTTGTGGGTGATGAACGATCAGATCTCCGACAATGTTACTTGTTCGAAGATATTTTTGAGGATTTTGATGATGGAACACTGTGTGCGTTGTGTTTGCGATCAGACCGCAATTCAGAGGCTTTACCGGTTCTTCCGTCAGAAGCAGAGTACTCATTACTCTCAAACAATGACAAAGGGAAGCTTCCGACACCTCTGAGGTTTGTTGCGCCGCAGCGGTTTGTTACATCGTCTTTGGTCCAGACTCTGTCATATGTTGACAGTCTCCTTCCAGGTACTGAGTTGGAAGTTCACACGACCACATCGTCTGACGCGGTCGCCTTGCGGCCGATGATTAAGAATGTGCGCGTGCTAACTCTGCCGTATCTGGAGTTTGAGTACTGTAACGTCTACAGGGGGACTCAAGGGAAAACACTCCCTTTGGTTCATCGTCATCCTGATGCTGTTGTCATTTTGTGGCAGAAGGGTGATATGAATCATGTGTTTTTCGTGACGATGGCACAGTTGCTTCCTTGCCTTAAGGATATGCAATCAACGCACTGGTCCATGATAGTGTTCTGGAATGAGTCACAGAACAACAATTCCAGACGCGGGCCTGATGTTGGCTTGGACTTCACGGACCAGCCAGCGCCAGCCCCGGTTGCACCGCAACCGCCAGCCACAGACGACGATGTGGACTATCCAGGATATGATGATCCACACGGTGATATGCCTGTGGACGATGAGGAAATGCCACTACAGCATCCAGAGCAGGATTTAGATGATAATCCTGTTGAGTTGCATGTCGGTGGTGACCCTCCGTCACAACCTCCTGGAGGCGGTACTCATGTACCGGTACCAGGGGGAGATGATGATTCCGACCTGGATCACGATCCGGACGGTGATGGACATCCGCCAGGAGGCGGTCCTCAGGGACCGGGACCTGGTTATGGTCCGTCACCGGAAGAGCCTCCTCTTCCGATGGAGTTTCACGAGGAGTCGCCTCCTCCTGGAGGTCCTCCCGATTCTCCTGGGGCTCCGCCTCAGTTTGCGAACCCGGATCAGGTTCTTAGTCCACCGATGCCGTGGCCGGCACCACCTTCACCTATTGTTCCTGTTCCAATTCCGCCGCATCCTCACTTTCCGGTGCCACAGAGTATGCGACCGCCGTCGCCTCGCAATGTGTCTCAGACACGTGCCAGAGGCACACATCCTGAAGATGTGTCTAAGGCCAAGTCACGTACTGTTGTGGGACCTCCGGTTGTGTTGTTGCCTGGGCAGTCTGCGGGAAAGAAGGATCCCGATCCGTCGGGTGACTTTCCAGGTTTTCACGAGCCTGCTTCCTCTTCTTCTGATCCGGCTCCTGTTCCTGGTTTGCCGGTGACTGAGGGGGAATTTCCTATCCAGCAAACCCCACTCCCGGAACCCACCCCGGAACCGCCGGTGCCGGAAGCTGGTGAGGATACTGATTCGGATGCAACGGTTGACTATCGTGATGAGAGTTTGCTTGCCTTGGCTATTGGCGACGACGACGTTTTGATTCGCCTTCCGTCGGACTTCAAGGTTCCGTCCTTTGTTCCGTTGGATGGTGATGGTTTTGCGTCGTGGTTGACTAAACAAGATAAAATCAAGGCAGGTACCCTCACGCCGGAGATGCAGCGCAAGTATGCCGCCGAAATTCGGAAGGCTAAACTTGAGGAGTTCAAGAGTTACTTGGACAATGATGCAATTCGGCTGACGGACCGTCGCAAGCTTAAAAACGATGTCAATTTTCTTACCGGACGTTGGGTCCTTACTGTGAAGGTTGACAAGAACGGTTACTTTTCCAAGTTCAAAGCCCGATGGGTTTGTCGTGGGTTTCAGGACAAGTTTGCCTGGGATCAACAAACGGACAGCCCTACGGCTACTCGGTATGGTTTCCGTTTGGTTGCGCAGTGCGCTGCCAATCACTATTGGGATCTTTTTCATTTGGATCTTAAGACCGCTTTCCTTCAGGGGGAACACTACAATCTGTCATCTCGCATGGTTGTGGTTCAGTTGCCTCCTGACATCGGTTTGCCTACCTGGATGGTTGGCCTTTGTCTCAGACCAGTCTATGGTCTGAACGATGCACCGAGAAGATGGTGGAATCGTTTGGACAAATTCCTCAGGTCTGTAGGCATGGAACCGACCAGAGCTGACCGATGCACTTATGTCGCATACGACGGCATAGAAGGCAAGAAGGGCAAGAGCCACCTTGCGGCAGGAAGCTCCTCTCAGGAGGAGGAACCTGAAGCAGGAAGCACCTCTCTTGAGGTGGAACCTGCCTACCTCAAGGAGGTTGCCCTTCATGCCATGACATGCTACGCATACGATGAAGGAAACCGTTCTTCCTCCGACCGTGCGGAGGAGAGATCCTATCTTTCATGTCCCGATATCGCTCAGTGCTTTAACACCGATACCAAGAAGATGGTTGACTATGCTTGGAGGCCTGTGACTGATGATAAGCTTCTCGGATTCTTGGGCAGTGTTGCTTGTAAGAAAAGAGGTTGGTTCCCTTATGAGAACGGGCATGCTCTCGTTTCTCACAGGGCCAAGGCTCTCCGTACTCCTGCACCTGTCTATCAGGTCAAGGACTACCCTTATCGAGTTTCCATGATCCTCCGTAAAGGAACATGGTGGATTGTCGAAAGGGCCCATGACCTGAGGTTGGACAAGGGCGATAAGACCTGCTTCCTTGAAGAAGAAGCGGAGGTCCTAGTCTCCTTGTTCCTTCCTGAGAAGGCTTCATACAAGGTCGAGAGCTTATCAGAGCTCTCCCCCGAGTTGGTTGATCAGCTTCTTGAACACTTTGTTGACCCTGTGCATGGAAGTCCCAGCAAAGGTCGCAGGACAGTTGGAGTGATGAGTCTTCATGTTGATGATCTCATCATAAGTGGAACCCCTGAGTTCCTCACTTGGTTCCTAAGAAGATCAAGGAACACTTCACTGTCGGCCATGAGGACAAGAATGACCTTACGTTCACGGGACAGCGTGTTCGTTGGGTTCTTGATGCACAAGGGAAGAAGAAGTATATCTCGATCGATCAAAAGCTGTGTGTTTCAGAGCTTGAGGAGATTGTCATACCAAAGCATCTTAAGGATGCAGATGCGTGTGATAAATCTCTTCACACTTCCTATCGCTCTTTGCTTGGTAGCATCAACTGGCTTCAGTCGAGGACGCAATTTCAGGCATGTTACCAGTTCTCTCGTCTGGCATCAGCATCCGCTGCTCCGACTATTGGTCACTGCAAGGAGTTGAACAAGTTGTGTCGACAGATACGCAGTGAGGAAGTTGAGTTGCGGGTGTGGCCAGTGAAGGGATCACCGAGGATTCTTGGAATTCCTGACGCAGCTTTCCGTAACAACAGCGACAAGTCCTCACAGAGGGCGATGACTATCTTCATCGCAGATGAAAGGGTCAAGAATCGAAGAGACACCCGAGGCTCATTGGTCTTCTTCGAATCAACCAAGATTAAGAGAACGACCCTCAGTACCACTGTCGCTGAGCTTTACGCCTTGATGAAGTGTTTTGGTACCTGTCAAATGCTTCGTGGTTTGTGGAAGGACATTAGTGGTCTGGATGCCGAGATTCACATTCGCACCGATGCTAACAATCTCGTGTCTACCGCTTCTACTACTCACTCACCCGAACAACAGGAAACCATTCACATGATTCAAATGCTGAGAAAGGAAGCGTGTTCAGGTGCTATTGCTGATCTTTCTCACGTTCGAACCGAACACTGTCTTTCTGACTGTCTCACGAAACGAAGCGCTAATCCTAGAAACCTCCTGAGTTCTGTTCAAACTGGGTGGTTGAAGGAAATTGATTCACATCCTCCTTTTCGTTCCATGATTGAGCACAAGGCCTTCTTGAACGCCTGGCTCCGTAAGGAGTACGCGGTTTTGAGTGCAGTGCAACATGTCATGTTCATGCAGGAGCGTTTGTGAGTCATGTCTGCTTCATGTGTGAGCTGTCGGAGCAATTCAATGCATGTGCTTCATGAAGAGTTGTTGGTCTCTTTTTAAATTTGTGCCTGCATTGCTCAAATCAGCTGGTTCAAAACTCAAGTGAGAAAGTAGCCCACAACTTCCTCTTCTTCTGTTACCAGCATGGCTGCGGCAGGACCCTCGATGGACACTGGACGCTCCTCTCATGAGGAGGCACCATTCCAGGTCTACTGGACACCGACAACGGGATGCAACTTCAAGATTGACGTCCGCACTGGTGTCCCCGACCTGTCCTTGTACCAACAGAGCGCGTCCTGGGCAAACCGTCGTGTACTCCGAACAGTTGGAGATGGCGACGGTAATGCCAGCTATCCTACAAGGGATCGTCGAGCCTATCCTGCGAGTGCTCCGGTGGCCTCCCTCAGGATCATCCCAGAAGGTGTTCCACGGTTTTTCCGTCAGCAGGACACCACGGCGTACTTCCCTCAGGGGGAGATGGCCGCGGTGAACATTCTGGAAGGACAGTTGGCCTTTCTGTCACACGTCCTGCTGTACGAGGAAACTCACCCTGGGACCCATGTGTTGCAGCGGCACCTCACGTGGAAGTTCGACTTCCTCCGGTGCTTTCTTGGATGTCTGACCGGCGACGAGCTCACCGAGCTCGATCGTGAAATCTTCAACATTCACCAGATGCGCCACAATCACGGTGGATGGGCGGTGAAGTCATCCAAACAGCTGTCATCATTGACCAGGCACGACACGAGGGTCACGCCGGGTCGATACATGGAGATCCCGTTGGAGACGATGATGAAGCACCCCATCAGGCCTTTCGAGTGGGAGCCCAAGAAGTTCTTCGCCTTCTTGATGGCGAACTCGAAGGGTCGCTTCAACATCTGGGTGGCCCCGGTGGCTCTGCAGTTCGAGCGGTTCTTTGACTTCGACTTCTATGTCGGGGTCTCCGCCGTCCAGGGTCACTCACGGATGCCCGAGCGGGTCTCTGATGTTGCTCTCGGGGAAAGGCTCACCTTGGAGCGATGCCGCCAGCTTGGAACGATTTTCCACGCCTCGGATAACTCCAACTACGAGAGCATCCGGGAAAACGGCTTAAAGCTGGAGGCGACGAAGGCGGCGTGGCAGCGGCACAGGAAGGCCATCCACCTCGTTTATGCGGGTGGAGTGGTTTCTCCTGGGGCTGGGACCGTCATTAAGTACGGTACCTACGTCTTCTACGCCAAGCTCGATTACGAGTGCTACCTGAGTCACGGCCACAATCTGTTTCTTACAGACAACGGCGTGGTGCTCTCGTACCAGGACATTCCGGCGATGTATCTCACACATCACTACCGTCCTCCTCACGAGCAAGATCCGGGTGGCATTCGCCACGAGAGGAAGCAGCAAAGCGCAGGGGTAGGCTCTTCTCAGGAAGAGGGAACCTCAGCGTCTGCTTCCGCATCTGCTTCCGGAGGCCCTCCACAGGGAGGGGTACCGGGTAGCAGCTCGGATCCAATGCCTTCGAAGCCAGCTCCCAAGAAGCGGCCAAAGACATCTCAGGATGCAGGCCAAGCGTCACCGGGAAGCTTCTCTCAGGAGAAGGTACCCACATTGGACGCGGCAGCTCTCCAGAAGCTTATTCGTGACAGAAGAGCGGGAGCGGCAAGCCACAGCCTCCGAAGGAGACACCAAGTATGCGTATCAGGCTGGGGACACCGTCCACGGCAAGATTGATGCGCATAAGTCCCAGCAGCAGGAGGAGCTCAACGAGGTTCTCCGCAAGGCCAGGACGAATCCATGGCATCTCTTCGCGCACGGCAAGTTGCACATGGTGGACTCCTCTGGCCAGCCGATGCTTAGCACCTATGGCGATGCCCTCGTTCAGGTCACCCCCTGGCACACTTTGACTACTTCTATGAGAGAGTCTTTGGGTGGTGAATACGATTGGGCATCGTGGTTGCAGCATCCTCTTTCGGGGTACTCCCTGCACTTCTTCCTCAAGGCCTTCGAGATGGGGAAGTTGCAGGGGAACTACCTCGTGGAGCTGGACAAGAAACCGAAGGTTTACTCCAACGGTTACACGTCACCTTGGATGAACTTTAAGCGTCATCCTGGCGGTCTTGCCCAGATGCTGGACGATGTCTCCGTTGCCGCGTCGAACGAATTCAGGCCCAACGTGGGTAACATTGGATTCGATCGCCCTCGGGACAATGACTCTCGTGCAAAGATGCCAAGGACAGAGGATCCCGACTACTCTCGCAAGCTCGCCGCACACAAGGCTTTCCTCAGGGAAAGGTATGTGTATGAAGAGGTTGGCTATGTGCGAGAGGATTTCCAGATGCTCGTCCGCGTCATCAATGAGGCTTATGGAGTGGACTTCTTCTCCTACATCCAGCGCCACGCCGGTGATCTGGAGGTTCGCCGTAAATACACGGTGCGAACCCCTGAGGGCTATTGTCTCTATGACAGTACCCTGAAGCAGCCGTTCAACGGCAGCTACCTCCTGGCGGTTCTGGAGAAAGTCTTCGCTGAGTCTGACCAGCGCGATTTCAAGTCGGCTTTCGCCCGCAAGGCAAAAGCTGATTTAGTGGCGTACGAAGACTTGAAGGCGAAGAAGGAGTCTGAGCTGAATGAGCTCCTCACCCGACCATATGACGACATTATGATTGAGGAGTTCATCGAGCGACTCCCATGTCCACAGATCGAGGAGATCGAGGAGCCTCCCGCGGCTACTCAGATGGATACCTCCGAACCGTCGTCTGGATCCACGGACTTGCCACAGGGCAAGAAGGTTGATCCGGTTAAGACCGAGCCGACCGATGTGCCAATGGAGACTGAAGCTCCAGAAAGCTCTCCACAGGGAGAGGCATCTGGGGCTACTGTCGAGCCAATGGAGACGGACGCTCCGGAAAGCTCTCCACATGGGGAGGCATCTGGGGTGGATGTTCCACAACAGAAGACCGAAGCCACGGAAAGCTCTCCACAGGGAGAGGCATCCGAGGTGAAGGTCGAACCTGATGTGCACATGGGTCAGGAAGGAGGTAAGTCCGAGAACATCGAAATGGCTGAGGAAGGCTCACCACAGGGTGAGGAATCCATGCCAGACATTTCTCCCGAGAAGGATGATGAAAGTGAACTTCACGATCAAGGCATCTGGGGGAAATGCAAGACTGTTCCGGATCCTGAGTACTACCAGGCCGCGAAGGATGCAGAGGACCAGAATGAGAACGCGTTCGACAAGATGGGCAAGGCAAAGGAAAAGATCGAGCTCGTTGATCTCGAAGAGTTCAAACATTTCCTTACGCAGCTCACCGAAATCGAACGACAAAGCCCTATGCGGATGCTCTGCAAGCAGCTGCATGGATATGGCTATTCAGGCTTGTATCATACAGGACTTCGTGATCCTGATTACGAGCCCGTTCTCGCCTACAAGGTGCAGCATATGAGTTGGAGGGTAAATGTTCCGAACCACAAGGGACAGAAATACTCTCTCTCTATGGTGGATCTATTCGACCAACTCAACAAGATGGATCCCATCTATGAGCGTCGTCCCGACAAAAAGGACGTTGTTTTTCGTTCTGGGGACGTTCGTAGCACCTTGGACGACAAGCTCATGGGCAAGGCCTCTGACATCCGAGAATCAGCACTGGATGTTATGGAAGCACTTCTTGATAAGCTGAAGTCCCTGGATGCAAGCGGCAATCCGGCAACTCGAGAAGAACTTTTGAATGCTATGCTTCACTACTTCTTGAGCACCGGAGTCGATGAAGAGGAGATCGGGGACCTCTCTCTTGAGAAGACGCCGAATCCTTATATTCATCGTTTTGGTCTGGCAGAGGACTCCAATGTCCCTATCTTCACCAGCAAGACCAAGTATGCCGCGCTCATCCTCAATCTCGGCAACATGAGCAGGGGAAGAAAGCGTTCCGCTCCTAGCTCCGTTGCTAATCACATTGACTGGGACGATGCTACACCATCTAAAGGAGCCTTGATAAAATCGATTGCACAGTCGAAGACGCATTTGTTCATGCTCTGCGAAGCGGCTAAGATCGATGACTCCGAAGAGGCCTTCCTCAAGTCACGCGGTTGGCAATTCCTTCGTAACGAGTCCAAGGACCTGATGGTGGGAAGTCGTACAAATGGTGTCGGATCTTCGATCACCCGTCTTGCCGGCTCCACTCTCAGTGGATATGCCCACGAGTCCCTTCCAATAACCTATATGGTCGCGGAAATCGTGTATGGCATGACGTTACCGACCGGTCTCCAGGGCAGTCGTGGTGATGTTCCAGATGAGTCACTGACCAAGGTCTTGGAGCGAGCTGGATCCGACCGGCTCAGAGTTTGTGTCTTCCACCTCCACAACGACGCGGCGGCAGACAAGGTGGCGTTGGCTCATGAAGTGTTGGGCAACATGTTCATCGACTGCTTGCACTACCAAGTCGACCTCATCGGTGGCGACGCCAACATGGCCCTCTACCGGGCCACCGGCAGAAAGCAGGAGTCGATGGATATTCGTGGCGGGATGTACCAAAGCCTTCTCGACTACTTCTTGGAGGCATGGTCAGAAAGCCCAAAGTGCCCACACTTCTGTTCGCCTCGTGCGAGACATGTGTCAGCAAACGCCATGTGGCTTCTGAAACAGTATGAGGACACGCTGGGAATGCCATACAAGGAAGCTAAGCAACCAGACTGGAATACTTTTCCTGGTTTGGATCCTGTTATGGCTACAGTCATGGAATGGGGACACAGCATGTCGGACGATCAATGGGCGGAGTTTCCGTCTTCAAAGACTGAGTTCGACATCCATGTCTCTGAGTGGCTGTTAAACTCCACCAGCGCCGCGTACCTTCTCAACGATCGGGACTATGACGCTCACACTCCGCTCCTCATCGAGGTTCACGCGAACCAGTACTCTGGAGGCAGGATGAGAGCGCTCAACCGCAATCCCGACACCATGAAGGAAGCCGCGGACAGAAGAAAAGAGAGACAGAAGCTGAACAAGGCGCGTGGTTCTGGTTCTACTGGTCCTGCAGCCGCACCACAGGGAGCAAGCTCTTCTCAGGAAGAGGCAGCTTCTGGTGCTAAAGCTTCTGGTTCTCAACGTCCTCAAGAACCCGCACAACCTCCTGGTGGCAAAGAAGGCGGCAAAGGAGGCAAGTCCTCCAAAGGAAAAGGCAAGGACGCCGACAAGGGCAAGTCCAAAGGCAAGTCCAAGGACAAGTCCAAAGGCAAAGCCAAGGGCAAAAACTGACTAGGTTCGGACCTGGGCGAGGATGAAGACGTTGACGTTCCTGACGAAGACGTTGGTCCTGGCCCAGCATCCTGGAGTCGTACTGGCAGTGGTGTGTTATTTCCATTTCGTTTCCAACTCCATTACTGGCGCTCGGAGAGATGGTACTACCCTCACCTCCGCATTCCTCATCCTGACGACAGTCCTTATGTTGTTCGTCAATTGAGGCAGTACAACCAAAGGATCAATCAACAAGGTCCGTTGGAAGAAGTTGAGTGAGTGTTTCACGGAATGCTTCTTTCAGAAGAAGGTATCCACTTGAGCATTCGTCATTTCATAGGGAGATGCTTTTCTCAGGAAAAGGGACTTCCTAAAGACCTTGTCAGGAAAGAAGATACTTATCTCAGGATAAGATACTTCCAGTGCCCTTATACCATTTGCCTTGCCGCAAGATGTCATGCTGGCATCAAGTAAAGCTAAGCTTTACACCTTTATGTTGCAGTATGCTTTCCGCCTGGAGAGGGAACTGAAACACAAGTGGGCAACTTTCAAGCAAAAGTTTTCAGTTGAAGATCCGTTTGCGTTTCGTGCGTGTTCTGCTCTTTTCATTGAAGCTGTCTTCAGGCTAGAGATGTATAGATTCTCTTCAAGTCGCAGATGTAGCTCAATACTCCGCTAATTCGACCAAGAGCAATAACAGGCTTGTAGATTGCCGACTCCACGGCCATGCAGCTCTACGTGTTTTAAATTTGTGCCTGGTTGAAACACTGAATGTTACACATCCAGGTGCCTGTCTGTTTCACGTATCACTTGCATGTATCCATGCCTGTTGCTCAAGGTTCTAGTGCAGTGGACTACAGCTGTGCGCCTGTAGCAAAAGAGACACCTGAGTGCCTGTGTTCCTGTACGCCTAGCGAGGGGATACACGTCCAGGTTACATCTCAGGGGGAGGGGGGGGAGGGGGGGGAGGGAGGGGAGGGGGGAGGGGGGGTACAAAATCCACTGGAGAAGGCGAAAATTCACCGCCGGACCTTGGGCTCATCGTTTCCATTTTTTAGGGGGGGGGGGGGGGGGGGGGGGGGCCAGGATTTTATGGGGAGGGGATTGAGGTGGGGAAAGAGGAAATCAAAATAGGAACCTCTGACCGCTTCGGCCGGGGCCGAGGCGAATTTTGTAATTCTGACATGCAGAAACCAATTATCTGATGCTCGATGACGTTGCCGCGTACACAACCAGCAAGGCTCATAGAGGTTGGGCATGAAAGTTTCTTTGCTTTGAACATGTGGAGATATGATATTTGGAGGCTTGAGAGTCTGCAGGTTTAGAAAATGATTGCACTAGGGTTCGGGCGCAAGCCCAAACCCCTTGAATTAACGGATATACCTTCAGTCATACTGGGATCTCTAGTATGACTGAAGGCAAATTCCTAAACCCTCAACCCTGAACCCTAAACCCTGAATAAAAATAAAGGGCATGCCAAGAATTGAAAGAGCGCCTGTCGTCTCAGCGCCATCTAGGTGCTCTTGCGGCCGACTCAATGATTTCGGGATTTTCCTGCCGTTCCGGAGTTCAGGGTTTAGGGATGTTAGGGTGTAGATCAAAAGATCGGTTTAGGGTTTACAGCGTTTTAGGTGTAGAGTGTAGATCACCGCCCACTTGTCAATCAGCAAATATGGCAGATACTTAGCCCAGTCTTGAGGGTTCAGGGCCGAAGGTTGAGTTTTAGATGGATTTAAGGAAAACCATCTTCACCGCGTCAAACCGAAACAGATCTCATGCGCCAAGCCGCAGAAACTGTTCCCACTAATCCCTCCTCTCTTAAGCCTAAGGCTTCTTGTTAGGGGCAGTATATTCACTGTAGAGTAGAAGCTGCTAGAAGGTTTATCTGATATCCTAAACACTATCTAGAGTCTCCGTTGTAGTTCCTGTTTTTGAGCTAACCAACATCTCTGGTATAGGATCGACCCAAAAAAGGAACTACAATGGAGACTCCAGGTAAACCCCAAGCCCCCAACCCTAATTTTACACCCTAGGCCATGAGACGTCAAATCCTGTGTTAGCAACTGAAGGTTCGGGCACAAGAAACCCTACGCCACAACACAGCAGGAAAGCAACAATGCACGGATCCACCTTCTAATCCCAGGTAATGTTACGGGTGGATATCTTCCCAGATCATTATACAGATTTCTTTTCATAGAAGCCCTACATTCCATTATATGGGAGTTTCCGAAAATAAGGAACCCTAATATAGTACCCCAAATAGTAGGATTCTTATTATAAGGACCCCAAAATATGGTACCCCTTGTTTTCGGAAACTCCCATATAGGTATTTGGGGACGCATTGGAATAGAAGGCCGCGAAGCCTGTAGGATCGTGGCAAGGTTCGGCGGGGTTCAGGATTTGCGAGTTTCATTTAGGGGTCCTTATAATAAGGGTGCGAAATTAGGGTCCCCTATTTTCGGACACTCCCATTTATGGCGTGAGGTTTAGGGTTGACCTGAATCCTATAAACCGCGCTTTTTAGGGGTTCCCCACTATGATTTTATATGGGTTCTCTGAACAGGTAGGTTACTCGGGTTAAGAGAGGGGTTTAGGGATTAGCCAGCTCATTTGTGCGTTGATTTCTGTTGGAATGATCCCGCAAGGATATGCGCACAGCGGCACCTCACCCCTCATGCGGATGTCCACAATGCGTAGCTCCTCCTGAAGCGGAAAGTGATACTTGTAGTTGGATTTGCATACTCGGCATGTATGTAGGTATACATACATACATATATATATATATATACACACCTCCCTCTCTTTCTACGTTTTATTTATGTATATATATATATATATACAGACATATTCGTGTATGCGCATACATACACACATGCACATACATATACGCATGTACATACACGCATGCATACATACATACAGACGTACATCCATCTACACATCCATCCGTCCGTTCATTCATCTCTCCATCCATCCATGCATCCATGCATCCATGCATCCATGCGTGATTATACATAATTACATATACACATACAGGCATATATATATATATACATATGTACACAAACACATACCCGTCATGTTTACATGCAGATGTGTTGACATATGTGTATATACATATACATATGAGATGAACGTGTAATGTATGATGTCCTCCTTCTCAAAACATGCTCTTGTGTTTCTACTTGGCTCGGGGTTTCGGCCTCCGGCTGGGAATGCCGGGTTTTCGGGCTAACCCACAGTCTCCATTGTAGTTCCTTTTTTGATTAACCAGTTTTAGGGTTGGGATCCTATAATAGAAATTTTGCTTAACTAAAAACAGGAACTACAATGGAGGCTATGGGTAACAAATTGTGGGCCCATCATTGACGAGTTGGCCTGAATACCTTCCAAGCACTCCATAAGACTTACCATGCTAAGAGGTTCAGGAGACTTAGTAAGTAAGGCTTTCTGTGAGGGGAAGGGTTCTACAAGGAGGTTCAGGAGACTTAGTAAGTAACGGTTTCTATAGGGTCCCTATAAGTGTTCTATAAGGAGGTTCAGGAGACTTAGTAAGAAAGTTTACAAGTACTTGAACTGGGTTATAACTCCTATACTACGTCCCGTGATCGTTGAAGTACGGTTCATTGCAAGGGCTGCCATCTGTTATCATACGGACTACTAGAGGATAATGTTTCACCGAGATCCCAGTACGAAGACCAAACCTGACAAGATTCGGAAAGGTCAAATTCATAGGCTGAATCAGTGCACTTTTACACTTTCTGGGATAGTACGACACCCTATGGTGCTGAAAGTCAACACTTTCTGGGCTTGTGAGCTCAGCAGCTAAGTTCAGATAAGGGTAAGTGTGTATATATATATATATATATACATATATATATACACATATATATATATATATATATACATATATATATATATATATATGTGGAGCTTGGCTTGTTAGACTTGTTAGAATAATTCCAGCCATGCTCTAAACCCTAGACCCGCGGAGGGTTCAGGGTCACCCTGAAGCCTATACCTTTAGTCCTGCAGGATCTGTCGTTTGGGTCGACATCATCCAGGCAGCTTAAGTCTTCTCATTTGCAGACCTTTTTGGGTATCCCGCAGGCGACTGACGTCTAAGGGTTTAAGGATTGGTGGTTCCGGTTCCTAGCGCAAGTTCAGGGCGTTCGTTGGGAGCCCCAGAAAAAGCTTGTGCAAGCTATATGCCGAAACGCCCACATTCTGATTGCGATTGTTGGGAAATCCGATGAGGGATGTTGTGACAAAGTCGGTCACAGGTCTGAAATAAAGTTTTTGGATCACGATTCTGAGACTCGTGTCAACAAGCTGCACCCACCCAGGCCTGAGTGCTCGAACCCCAACTGTCTCAACCGCGAAACTCCAAAAGCACCAAGGGCCCAAGAACAAACCCTCAACCCAAAACACCCTAAACCCAAAGCCCTGGACTACAAACGCCACTTAAGAAATACTTCCTAAACCCTGACTCCAGGTTTTCGCGATGTTCGAGTCTGTCTATAGACACGGCCATTGATCTCTTTAAGTCGTTCGGGCTTTAAGACGTTTTGAGGTTCATAGGTGATTGTAACTTATAAGTATCGGGGTCTACTGCTAGTACTACTGCTACTACGACTACTACTACTACTACTACTACTACTACTGCTGCTGCTGTTGCTTCTACTACTACTCCTCCTACTACTACTTCTCAAACTTCTACTACTACGACTACTAGTACTACTACTCGCGACAAGACTACTATAAACACCTTTTTTTCCGTAGGGTGCCTTGATTTCACCTCAAAACCATGTTCAGGAGTCCACATTATCTTTCCACCTGCCGTCTTGCATGTCGTTTTGTGTAGTGGTCATGCTTCTTCAAGAGTCAGTCTGCTGCATACTGGCAATCAGGCTTTATGAGGTTCTATGTGCATGTGCGAACTCGTGTTTGTATGCATGCATGCATGCTTGCATACTTCGCTGATGCCGCAAGGTCCTTGCAGTTTTATTCATGCCTCATGACCCCTGCGCTGTCTTGAGAACGCTGACGGTGACGCTTTGTGACGATGATAAGTTTCAAGGGCGAAGATGATGACACAGATGTGGAGATGAAGATAACCATGAGTCTCTACAGGGTTTAGTTTAGGGACATCGTCCCGATTTTGTCACATGAGCGGTGCGGAGCGGTAGTTTCACTCCGCTCTAGAAGATGTGGTGTTGCTCCCTGTCTGCTCAAGCTTTCGTGACTAGTTTGAGATGCTTAATGATAATCCTCTTGATATTCATGCTTTGGCACTGCATCTAAGTTAATTCCAAACTTATCTTGAATCTTATGATCCGTAAACCCTGAACCTCGCAGCACTAAACTAGAACCATTGGGTTTTCCTAGGCTAGCAGTGGCGGGATGCGGCTTGTTTGTCGTAAACAGGGCCAAGCCATGGTCATTTCAAGGGGGAGCCTCACTCTGCCTGGTTGACTGAAGCTAGTTTAGTGTGTTTGTGGCTTGCGAGAGCGAGGATTTAGGCATTGTAGGGTTTTAGAGTTTAGGGGTTATTAGGGTTTCGGCATTGTAGGGTCTTCCAGTCGGAGTGGGCTGTGAACCCAGAAATTGTTGCACACTCGTGGCCTAGCGGACATTCCCGATGCTTCTCGCTCGAGCCACTTGCCTAAGTTAAGCATGCCCTGGGAAGAAAGGCGAGCCCTTACTACGTTCATATTTAGAATCCTATTAGGTAATCCCAAAAAGGAACTACTTTGGGGCCTCTGGGTAGACAGTAAAACGGGGCATGTCCGCGGCGCTGGTTCTGGCATGACTTTCCTGTTGCTGATTGCCGACTCCCGCTTTCAACGGACGAGGTGACGGCAGACTGGAGGCTTACTTAGAGGATCATGGGACTTAGTAAGTAGGTTATAACTGGGGTTATAAGTCCCCTAAGTGGGCTTATCCTAATTATAACCTACTTATAACCTAAAGTAAAAGCCAGAAAGTTGGAATATAACTATCCCTAAACCCTTTATGGTAAATTAGAAGGTATCCTACCCTGAAACCATATTCCAACTTTCTGGAGTTCCCTGTAGGCATGTTCGCACAGAGACACAACCGATCTTTTTCACAAAGTGTGGATGTGCATGTGCTAGCGAACATCTTCACGTGTACCACGTATACATGCAAGCGTGAAACTATAGCCGTGTATGTACATACTGTACAGGTTGACATACTTGTGTGAGCATTTTACATTCGGAGCAGGGAAACAAGGGCACAGTCTGGGGGACAGACTTGTCAGCCAGTTTCACTCATGTGAGCTCGCGCCCGACACATGCAAAACACATGACTTCATGTTCTGACTGAAGACGGACAAGCTTAGGACTTCCAAAAATACTATAGCATAGCTACATATATAAATATTCAATATGTACATAACAAAGCAAAGCAGACAGGCAATGCTATTCAAACATATACATATATTTGTACAGACACATCTATAAAGATATATGCATACATCTTCTTGTTGTCATAGAAAGAGATATAAATATGCATGCACATATAGACATCGATATAATCTGTACGATGTTTTCAGTGTTCTACATCCGGGTGTAGGCGTGTGCAGCATGTGTATAGGATTCAGGGTTGATCGGGTTTAGGATTTATAGGGTTCAGAGCCATGCTAATACCTGCCCTAAGCCCGAAACCCGAAGCCCTCACCTCGTTTCGGCCAGAAAAAGAGCGGATGTGTAGGGTTGCATTGGGTGAGGATGGCGAAGAGTCCCTTCTCATGAAACCGCCAGAACTTCCAAAAATCCCTTGAGTAAGGAACATATCTTAGGGTTTAGGGTTTATGGTTTCTATGGTTTAAGGGCTTGGCTTCAAAAGCTGTGGGCTTCAATCCAATAGCCAGGGTCAGTCGCCCAAAACTTGGGATGGAGCAGCCCCTGTGTGAGTTCTTCCTGCCATGGACTTCGAAGGAAAATCCAGATGTAAGCCTCTGTTATGAACCCTCAGGGAGAATCAATCTTGTGAGTTGCGTTTGAGAATTAGCGCCCCAAACCCAAACCCCACGCCCTACATCCCCCGAGCCCAAACCCTAAGCCCCAGTCTCGGCTCGGATCTTCGATTTTCGTTGCTTTGTCTTTGGATCATGAGATGTCGAAAGTTCCCGAATCAGAGAAAGCTTGCAATTTTGGGTTCAGGGTCAAGGAGGTTCAACTTTAAACAAGCCAAACCCGAAACCCTGCTTTCAGCCCTAAAGCCGGACATATTTGAAAAATATGTCGGTAGGAGGTTGGCTTTAGACCCAGGGCTCAAAATCTAAAGGTTGCGCCTTCGATTTTAACAGTGGGGTCATGCGGCATACCTGCAAGTACTAGGTAGTGGCCGTCGGAGCAGCAAAACTATCCAGAATGGCGGGTTTAAGGAAGTGAACAAGAGGTTCAAACCTTTCTTCTGACTTACAGTCTTTAGAGTTCTGCTGACAGCAGACTACCTGGGTTTAGGGTTTAGGGTTATTTCTGGTTGGGCGCCTTCAGATGGAAGAGGTTACCTTTCATCAAAGGCCACGAACAGCTTGTAGTATGGTTGCTCCTGTTGATCTTGATACTGCCATACCCCTATGTTATGGCTCGTTTGGTTTTGATGGTCGTCTTACCATGAAACAACATAATGTCGGGGTCATCGGTGTCATCGTAGGTACAGTTGGTGTCACAAACATGCACGACGGTCTAAGCCTTCTTTACCTTCTCACATCCTGGCGTAACTCTTGTAAAGCTCTCAGAGAGCACTTGCAAGTTACAGAACGCTGAAAAGCCATCTTATGGCCTTGTAGAGCTTCTAGGCCGGTTCTAAGGCGTTTAGGGTCCGGGGTTTCAGCCCCCCTGCCTTTTGATATAGGGGTGTATGGAACTCCTAATCTGGGTGTAGTTAGACTGCATGACTGTGCTTTTCAGTCGGTTTGGTTTCGGTACTTGGGGTAAACAGCAACAGCACGCTGCCCGGCCGTGTAGTGGGAATCCTGTTCTCAGCTCTTCGCCCCGACACTGTTTGCACAGGCCAACGGTGACCGAATGCAATTCTTGATAGATCTTGCGGCGAACAGAGCAATCACGTCTGCCAGGGAAATGTATGACATCATCGAGACTATCCTAAGCCCTAAACTTGAATCCTTAAGGCTATACTTTGTCTGGCAGACAGTCCAAATCGAACTTTTTGGAGCCAGAACGACGGTCAGCAAGCGGGCTGTGAAATTTCCGCCAGCCCTCAGCAAGCGATGAACTTTCCACTGCTACGACTGCTGTTCTTTAGACTTATGTTGTGTTGACTAGCATCTGGGACTTTGAATTGCTAAAGCCTTGAAACATTCCTTTACTGTTTCAGCCTGTACCCCCCAAACCTTCAAAGCGTAAACCCAATAATGTGGCGGCCTAAACCCTAGACCCTAAACAACCCAATACTGAGAGATCATCGAAAGTTTCATCGCCCGGAAACACGAGCAACGGCTGAAAAAGTCTGAATCCATGGTTTCGGGCCTCCTAAGCCCTAAACCCCTAAACCCTAAACTGCTTCGAAACCCTAAACCCTAAACCCCTAAACCCCCTAAACCCTAAACTGCTTCGATTGCAGCCAGCCACGACGGCCAGTGTACAGGGTAGTGGTTTAGTGTCTAGGGCCCAGGGTTTACGCGCACATGCGCAGTTCATCCACTTTAGGGTTTAGGGTTTAAGTAGCCACATGCATGCGAATGCAAACATCGGGACTCGCAATTGGAGCTGGCTTGATCCTAAACCCCTAACCCCTAAACCCAAGCTTTGCAGCCAGCAAGCTGGAAACCTTGAAGCCGCCTAGACGAGGTTCATGTCATGAAGCTGGGCTTATGTTGGCCTGTTCGCGGCACACATACCTACAGCTATGAATGTACAAGAGCATTTGGTTTGGCTCGTCGGCGGTAGGCTTCAGATGATTCTCCTCAAGACCTTATACCCCGTAAATGCAGGCATTGACTATACGTCACCACCCGGTGCAAACTCCAGTGAAGCCGAACATGCTACTTCTGCTGTGTGCAGTAGTCATAGCTTTACTCTTACCAAGACAGTTATGGTCATTGTCGGACGGATCACAACCTGCGGTACAGGCAACAAAACACGAACGATACAACACGAATCGTCACGCGACAGAAGGCGCTAACGTAGTAGAACTGGCTTTGCGACAAAGCTGACAAGGTCGGATTGTCAAGCCTGAAGCCTTCCTGAACCTTGAACAAGTTGCGTCCGAGTCATTCCGAGGCTTCTTGCCACCTCTAAGAAAGAAATTGTAGCAGCACATTTGCGGAGTAGCTGTTACTTATTCCACTCCCTGTCCCCCCCATAGAGCACCTTACACGCCTGTAACCGCGGCTACCTCAACTGAAACCTCGTGCTTTCAAGCCCACACCAACCTAGACTAGCTGGCTGCCACCCAGGCATACCTCGTTCGGCCACTCATGGCATCGACATCCACCGAGGTGGTCCGGACCATACAACAGCAGGCCCACCGGGAGGGACCCGAGTACCATCCACGGTGCAATATTACCTAGTGGACGTTGGAGGAGGGGACTTGCAGCGGTGTTAAGCTGGGAGTAGCCGTCGTGATAGTAGCAGTAGCAGTAGTAGGAGTCGTAGCAGTGGTAGTAGTAGTAGTAGTAGTAGTAGTAGTAGCAGTAGTAGTAGTAGCAGTAGTAGTAGTAGCAGCAGTAGTAGTAGTAGCAGTAGTAGTAGTAGTAGTAGTAGTAGTAGCAGTAGCAGTAGTAGTAGTAGTAGTAGTAGTAGTAGCAGCAGCAGCAGAAGCAGTAGCAGCAGCAGCAGCAGCAGAAGCGGTGGCAGTGGCGGTGGCAGTGGCCGTGGCAGTAGCAGTAGCAGTAGCAGTAGCAGTAGCCGTAGCAGTAGGGGGAGTAGGATTAGGAGTAGGAGTGGGAGTTGGAGTAGGAGTAGTAGCAGTAGTAGCAGTAGTAGTAGTAGTAGTAGTAGTAGCAGTAACAGTAGCCGTAGCAGTAGAAGCAGTAGGAGTAGGAGTAGGAGTAGCAGTAGAAGCAGTCGTAGTAGCAGTATTCGCAGTCGTAGCAGTAGTGGCAGTAGTAGAAGTAGTAGTAGTAGTAGTAGTAGTAGTAGTAGTAGTAGTAGTAGCAGTGGTAGTAGTAGTAGTACTACTACTACTACTACTACTCGTACGAGTACTGTACTAGTACTAGTACGAGTACGAGTACGAGTACTGGTACTAGTACTAGTAGTACCAGAAGTACCACTAGTACTAGTAGTACTAGTAGTAGTAGGGGTACAAGGAGTACTAGTAGTACTAGTAGTACCAGCAGCAGCGGTAGTAGTAGTAGTAGCAGTGGTAGTAGTAGCAGTACTAGTAGTAGTAAGGAGTGGCAGTGGTGGTAGTAATTAGTTGTAGTAGCTGTAACCAACAGTCTTCCAATGCGGTACCCTCGACAGATCCGTCGACAGGACATCCGGGACACTGCCAATTTGGCGTTTGCTTTTGCTACACTGAGGGCACTCGACGAACGTTTGCGGATCTGCGGCCATATAGTTACACCCCAAACCCTGCACGCTGACCCTAAGGTTTGGAGTCATCTTCAAATTTCCTTCGTGGCTCTGTACAGGGTTGAGGCGTTTAACACGGTTTGATTTGCGTGCGCTTTGGCCCGAATTGTCGTCTTTCCGGGGGTCCTTGTTAAGGCTGCTTGGGTCTCCAAAGAGCGAGTAAACAGGGCTCGGATTTTCAATTACAGGGATGCTACTTGTATTTCTGTCAATAGGAGCTATGTTGGGACGGCAACGTGGTTTCACTGTTCACACACACAGACGCATACTCATGTATACATCTATCTATCTATATCTACATACAATGTACACATACATGCACGCATAGATATATACACAGAGATGTATGTGAGCATGCGTGTAATGCTCTGTCTCTCTCTCTCTCTCTGTCTCTCTCTCTCTCTCTCTCTCTGTTTATGTTTGTGTGTGTGTCTACAACCAAACACATCAGAAACAAATGTACAATATTCAGAGAGAGAGAGAGAGAGAGAGAGAGAGACTATTTACGTAGTTTCTTATTGACCTTATACGGGTGCTCGTGCAACTGGGTATATACATGTTCAATGCGAGTGCATACAGTACTAGATGTGCATGTAAACGGTGTTTAATAGCTGAAAAGATGAGCAGCCAAGGAAGGACTAACAGAGCATACGCAGAACATACATCGACGTTCATATACATGCATGCTGATATATACACATATGTGTATTTGCATATATGTATATATGTTTTCATTCTTTGTATATACACACACACACCTATGTACACACATGTGTGCATACACACATGTGTGTGCACGTGTTCGCATAGCTTTGTTTGTATGTACGTACGTATGTATGCAGGTAAGCTTGTAGGTAGGCATGTAGGGCTGGGCATGTAGGTATGTAGGTAAGTCTGTTTGTCGGTATGTATGTATGTATGTATGCAGGTATGTATGCACGTGCCTATCGGCATATGTGCATATGCCCGTATAGACACATGTAATGCAGTGCAATGCAATGCAACACAACTCAACGGAACGTAGAGGCATGGATTGAATGGAATGCAGCGTAATGTGTAGTGCAGCGGTGCATGCAGCGTGCCAGTACTTGGGTACAATGGTCACTGAGTTACTTATTTGGGGACAGACAGCTTGATGGTGGTTCGGCTCACAGCATCCAGCACTGTAGGACCCCGCCCTCCACCCGCCACCCCCTGCTAAATCCTATACCCTGAACTCCAACCCCATCCTAAACCGTACCTGTGGCCTCAACATAATGGTTTCTGTATGTAGTTCCTTAAGACAAATATGGTACCCCTATAATTTTCGTAAACTCTAAAACCCTAAACCCTAAATAGAACCCCTATAGATCCCTTTTAGGAGCCCTTAAAGGATCCCTTCAAAGGTACCCCTACACTTTTCGGAAGCCACCCCTTATATCAAGCGACTCTAAGGACTGCCCTATCTGCCAAGGCCCGGGTTCAAGCCTTTAAGCGTGCCGGATGTCGATGCAGCATTAATCCCTGAAGTTCTGTAGGGTTTAGAGTTTAGGGTTTAGAGTTTAGGGTTTATAAAGTTTAGGGTTTAGAGTTTAGGGCTTAGAGTTTAGGGTTTAGAGTTTAGGGTTTAGAGTTTAGGGTTTAGTATAGTCCATATTGTCCATAGTATCGATTGAGGGTTCAAGGTGCCCCCAAATCCTCAACCCTTAAACTCGCTTCAGGCATTATGACAGGTTCAGGTGGGACTTTGGTTCTCCATGGAGCCCTTTTTCGGACGGTGTTTCAGGATTGAGTGTAGTATCCCTGGACCCTAAGGAACCTACCTTTTTAGGGCCCCCCTAATATGGTTTCTGAGCAAGTTAACAAGAATTGCCTATAGAACGTGTAGGGCGACATATATAGCCCGAACAAAACCCATGCAAACAGCTTACTACCTGAATGGTTCCAGCTCCTCAAGCCGCAAAAGCTTTCCTGATTGCCCAATGCTTCCAACCCCGAAGCCCTAAGTCCTGTAGGAACCTGATTAAGAAACCTTGGGCCTTTATTGGGGTTCCTTATATGAATCCTGTTATTTTGGTGTTAAAGACCGCCCAGGTTTCTAAATCAGGTTCCTACATTAAACCCTTTAATCTGTGCAACGGTTTTCGCCCGCGACTGTCAAGAGAGGCGATCAACAAGCTGAACTTGGTCCCACCGCAATCCTTGGCATTCCTGACTGAGGCGCGCGCGCACACCCTCAACCCGGGTCCAGGATTTATGGGTCTGTGATTCAGTCTTTGGCGCTGTGCCGATGCGCAACACGACTCTGTAGGGTACTTTCATGTGTTCTGATAAGGGGTAGTATGCGGGTTTTGCATGCGGGGTTGGACAATGCATATTAATCTTGCACAGGAATCCTTTACAATTGATTTCAGAGGAATGTCCCCAAGCCCCATTCGAATTACTCATATCCCTTTGCTTACCCAACCCTTCTAGAACCCGTAACGGAACCCTGAGAGAAAGCCTGTTCTAATTCTTAAAGACTTTTGTTGAGCCCTGAGCCTTTAATCAATGGGTCGATTTCGATGCCCGAAAGTTAAAGCGCGAGTATGACAATGACGTGTCATCGTGCTGTTGAACCCCAAACCCTCCTGTGAAGATGGAGGTCGGTTTGGATGCCCTAAACCCTAAACGCCCTAGACCCGAACTTCGAAGATGGAGTAACCCTAAACTCCCCAAACCACCAACAAATTAAGATGGAGGTCGGTTGGGATGCCCTAAACCCTTTCTCCGTAAACCTTAAACTTTGAGGATGGAGGTCGATTTTTGAAGCAGCCCTTCACCCTAAACTCCCTAAACCTTAAACTTCGAAGATGGAGGTCGGTTTGGATGCCAGTGCCCACCCCACGCTGGTGACGAAGCTCGAGGAGATCGTGGAGCCTTGCTCGAAGATATGGGGGTTTCCGAAAATAGGGGACCCTAATATAGTACCCCACATAGTAGGATCCTTATTATAAGAACCCCAAAATATGGTACCCCTAATTTCGGAAACCCCCTTTCAGATCTTTGGGCTTTGGGGTTTCGGCGCTAGGGCTTGGGGTTTGCCGGTTTTAGGCTTTAGGGTTTGGGGTTTGTGGGTTTAGGCTGTAGGGTTTGGGGTTTGGGGGTTTAGGCTTTAGGGTTTGGGGTTTGGGGGTTTAGGCTTTAGGGTTTGGGGGTTTAGGCTTTAGGGTTCGACCTGAATCTTAAAGCCGAATCCCAGACCACCGACCCTCACGCTGCAAGATTCCCAAGCTTTAAAGATCAAACAAGACTTCACCTCACATGAAACCCTCGGCCCTGATAATCCTTTTCTAGGGTTTCGTAGTATTTCCTTGCATAGGTTCTTGAAATGGTAAAATTCCGTGGGTCAAGGTAAATCCTACTTCTGTCTGGACCTTCTGCCCAAGGATCGGATTTTCAATACGCTGCCGAAGTCTTCGGAACAGTGGCGTCGGGGGCCAGACTTGCACGTGATCCAGGAGTGGAAGATGAACCCCCAAACCCTAAAACCCGAAAGCCCCAACCCGAAAAGCCCGAAGACGCCAAGCGCCACGACCCAGGACCGGAGAGCCCTAAACCCGGAACTCCTCACTAACAAACCCGCCTAAATCCGAAACGCGAAGCCCCGAAACCCAAGCCCAAAGCCACTTTCCTGGACCCGAAACTTCAAACCCCACCGAAAGCCCGACCCGGGTAGTCTAAGATAGTTCAGGGTAGCTTGGGCTTTGGGGTTTAGCAAAAGGGTAGTTTGGGCTTTTTTTCTGTCACATCAAGACCGTGGCTTGCAGTACGCTCCTCCAAGAGCTGGAGATCGGATCTTTTGGGGTATACTCCAGAGCCGTTTAGGGTTGAGGGTTTAGGGTTTAGGGTAGATACCTCAGTACTGAACTTATAGGGGAGAAAGCCGTATGTTTTAAGGCATTTTTCCCTGAATTAAGTGGCTTCGGGCTCTCCGGGTAATTGGGTGGAAGGCTTGTGACTACGCCAGGTCTGGGCTAGATTCAAGGATGGGGTGGACTGGGTCCTCCTCCCCGACCGGGGAAAAACGGCGTCCTGGTTTTACGTCGTAGAGTCTGAAGGGTTTCTGAACACGTGCCCGTATTTTGTCTATACGGGTCCCTTATCATAGTCCACGTAACTGTGAGACCCTACGGCCCCATTGCAATCATTAAGGCGCCCAGTAGGATCGGGTTGGAGGGCTTTCGGGTGCAAGTTCAATGCTTTGTAGATGTCCGAAAAGAACCCAAAAGCCCCACCTGCAGTCCTGCAAGGGACGGGGCTGAGTCCTAGAGTAGCATTCAGATGATATCGTGGGCTTGTAGTAGTGGCTTCACCGGAGATTCAACGAATCGTGGCCGATAGTTTGAGCGCAGGAGCTGCACATAGATCACCTTGGATCTGTTGGAACCAAGTCGCTCTGCTGGTGTATGGCTTCAGACATCTTGACCTTTTGAGTATTGGGGCGGAGTTGAGTTCTTGATGAACGGTGTAGGATGTGTTTCGTGAAGTATGGATTCCCCGTCGGGGTTTTATTGCACAGCGTGCATACTTCGGTGCAGCGGTATGGCTGCACGTTCAACATGACTGTTTGCTGTACTTCACTCATATTGCGGTAGCTCTCGAGACTCCAGCAATCCAGTATGCAAAACCCGCAATAAAGAGCCGTTTTAGTCATGTATTTGATTAACAGGCTCATTATTCTAGCAATTAAGGGCCCCTCCGAAGCAGCCGCATGTCGCACAATCGATCACATACTTTCACCCTCTTGGGAATCATTTTTGAATGAAATAAAAAGACACCGCAGGATGATTAGACATATAACATATGCTTTTGTTGGTTTTAAAAGGGCGCACAAGCTGATGGCTCACTCAGCAGTTGCCAAGAGCCTCCGAAATCGGTTTCGGGTCCAGGGTTTAGGCCTAGCTAAGGAATGTACCCTCAATCGCAATGAGAAGCCCTGCAGTTTAAGGTTGATGCCTTAATTATCATAGGGGCCCTTCAGGGGTAGGGGGGAGGGGGGTAGGGGACTATACTTCCTTAAATAGGCGTAGTCCTTGACAGGTTCCAGAATCCTGTCTGTAAACCCCGTTACAGTGGCGTTTACCTGGAGCGTCTTACGAGCACAGACAGGCACCATATGGCTGATGATCTAAATCCTGCATTACCTTAATTAAGAGCCCAAGCTATGGGAATAATGGTATATTCCTTATTATAGGTAATGCAGGATTTATATCATCAACCGTAGTAACAAAGTAGTTGGCAATCGTCACACAAGCCTGAACAATCAAACTCTGAGCCCGACACCCTCACTTCTCACTCAATCCGATCTTCGACACACACATGGGAGTTTTGAAAAATTCGGGGTACCTTGTTTTGGGGTCCCTAAAATAAGTTTCCTACTATTTAGGGTACTATATTAATTAGGGTCCACTATCTTCGGGAACTCCCACATTTCCCTCAGCCTTGAAACTCTAAATCCGAGCCTTTAAAGGGAACTCCAGAAAGTTGGAATATGGTTTCAGGGGAGGATCCCCTATAATTTACCTTAAAGGGGTTACGATAGTCATATTCCAACTTTCTGGCTTCTACTGTAGGGTTTAGGGGTTTAGGGCTTAGGGTTTTACCTTCGCTACTGGCCCCCCAAGCAACACCCCGAACTCAGAGATATATAAGAAGAAGCAGAAGAACAACTGCGAGACTTCGCACCGCACCTTAGACCCTAAACTCCTAAACCCTATAATCAAGCATATTCTTCAACGTATATAAACCTTAATCTCAAGAACTTAAGTCTGCACCTGCCCCGCGACCCAGGATGCTCTTGCATCGGGCGGGCATTGCTGCGCCAGCCTTCTATTCAAAGCAGAGGGTTTAGGGTTTACGGTTTAAGTTTAGGGTACAGTGTTTGCTTTGCTGTCCTTCTCAAGCTCTTGGCGGATGAAGTGTTTCAGGGCTTGCAAACGTAGCCGCGGCTAAGATTCTTGTACTTGCGATTGCGGCTGCCCGTTGTCTTCTTCGCGTTCTCTGCATACGGTTGGATTATGGGTTCTTATTCTTATTGTTGCCATAAGTAAAGACGTGCACAGTGGGACATCGCAAGCTCCACTCTATCTCCTGCCGCCAGAATCCATGTTAACCCTAAACCCCTAAACCCTAAACCCTAAACCCCTAAACCCTAAACCCCTAAACCCTAAACCCCTAAACCCTAAACCCTAAACGTTCAGAACTGGCGTGACAAGCCTTCGTCAAACGATTTCGGTTGTTTCGAGATGGAGGCCCTGATGGCCCAGACCCTGCTTGGAGGATCAGGGGAAACCGAATTGGGGTTATAAGTAACTATAAGTATAGTTACCCTCTATATATATATATATATATATATATAGCCCTAGTTTTTTAAGCCCCATGATCCTTTAAGTAACAGTAGCTCCCTAGGCCGTATACACCCTAAGACCAAGATGCAAGATCGTGAACCCGAAGGTCTCAACTGTAAACCCTCAAGCTCGAAAACCTGAGCCTTAAGCAAGGCTGTTGAACCCTCGGAATCATCAGCTAGAAACCCTCCCTCAAGGCGAAACCCTTTTCACTGGAAATGCATGCTAAACCTTATAAACTTGAATCTAGAAGCCTTCATGATTCATGATTGGTATGGTGTTCCATGAGATTCTTTATTCATGATTATATACATCCAAAGCCTTTCCATGGTTGTGCATGCCCCTATGCCAAACCCCCATAGTACCCCCTATAGAAAACTTTGTAGAACCCGCGGAAGCGAGCGTAACCCTATTCAAGCCCAAGGATTACCCTGTGTTAAAGTTTTTCCCAGCTCTATAGGCAACCCTATGCCCTGAACTCTAAACCTTAAACTCCTAAACCCTAGACCGTAAGCCCTAACCTGAGCCCTAAACCCGAAACCGTCTAAGGCTCCGTCTTTCGTGGAAAGGGCCGTGGCATCTTTTCCTCGGTCGGCAGAAGGTGCCGATGTTGAAAGGTTCCGGGTTTCCGTGTTTGAGGGTTTCAGGGCTCAGGGCTTCGGGAAATGGAAGGGTTGAGGGTTTCAGGGTTGAGGGTTGAGGGATGATTCTTTCCCAGAACCCGCAAATCCCAAGCCCCAAATGCGAAACCTCATTTTCTCCACGCAGCTTGTGGGGGCGTGGAGACAAAGGTCTTTCAAGCACTTATATACGGTGAAGACACTTGGTGTTCTGCCAAACATTAACCCTAATCTCACGTACCCCAACGGCCTAAGTACCTCAAAGATGGCTGACATCCCTTAATTACAATACCCTTCCCGAGTACCCCTTACTAGGCAATTTAAGCTCTCCGAAGACGACATCCGAACATCCCAGTGAACAACATAGCCCTAGATGAGCCTGCAACAAACCAAACCCTCCGCCACAGCTCCTGAAACCCCGAAGGCTTGAAAACCGTAAACCGTAAACCCTTAAAACCCAAACAGCCTGACCCCGCAAACTCACAACCCTCAACATTAAATCCGTACAGCCATAGGGTTGATGGAATATATCCTGCACTACCTTAAGGACCTTATACTAGGGAATTATGGTACATTCCTTATCATGGGTAATGCAGGATTTATATAATCAACCTTAGGGTGCTTTACGGAACCCCGTAGGGTGCTTTACGGAACCCTGGTATCTCAAGGTCATATCTCTCGCTTTGGTCTTCGCCAGAATGCCCTCGCATCTTGGTCAAAGCGCATTCGGGACTTCATTCGGTTTTAGACAGGGATTTTGGGGTTTATTGGGTTTGGTGAAACCCCAAACTTGGCAAGCTGTAACAATCAGAGTGACGCACACAAGAACTCTCATGAGAGCCGACGGGCCGGCTAGGGGCAGTGGAAAAGGATGCACACTGCCATCTCCCCTGCCTTCAATTAATGTTCCCAACGTTTGGGGTTAAGGGTTTAGTTTAGGGTGTAAAGGAAACCTGAACCTGGAACCCTTAAACCCTTTCTCACCGTTCCTGTCCTTATGGCGCCCTTGGATGCCACGGATGTGTCCTCATCGACACGAAGCCCTGAAGACTACTATGTTTTGGTTTTGGTTTTAGGGTGTAGGGCTTTATGCTTTTGGTTAATGCTAGGATGCCCAGTAGTACCCTTATTCCCTTTTGGTCGTCCTCGGTTCCTTGTGTACCCTTATTCCCTTTTGGTAGTCCTAGGTTCCTTATAAAGTTACCCAATACCAAAAAGAGAGGCCTTTTTATTCTTAGGTTACTGGGTATCCTAGAATGTTGAGGTTAGGGTTCCTTACAAGGATGTGTTTGGAGGCTCGGTGCGGTTGGAGTATTGCGGGAAATTCTGGAGTCCTTATAACGGTTAGAGAACCTTCCCTAAGGCTCCATGTACCCTTATAGTAAATACTTAGGCCTTAAAGTACCTACATAGGGACACCTTTACGGGTTAAGTATCAACTATGAAGGTACATGGAGCCTTAGGGCTTGAAGGGCCTTGATATTGCACTGCCTACCACATTCCGAGCAACTAGCCCTAAACCCTAAGCTTTTCCTTATACGCGTGGAGAAGGAGCACTCAAAGCGATGAACAAATACTGTATCCTGCGGGTGTAAGTACTCAGTCTGCATCCATCCAGGAATGCATGCATGCATAAATTCATCTGCTTGTACGTGTCTTCAAGTGTGAAATGCCAAGAGTAGTAGTGCAAAATTTGCTTGTGCAGCTCTACAGCCCTACACAAGCAGAGACACACGGACATATCTGCAGCACATGAGATAGCCAGGCGACGATACATGGGTCGACGATGCGCTTCGGGTTCCGACAGGCATCACACAGGTAGCTGAACCCTTCTGACTTTGTAGTTGTGATGAGGGCTCCATCAGCAAGGTTCAAGCAGCGCTCTTCGCATGACTTTACAACCTCCCTCACGCAAGAAGTGTCGCAAGGCATGAGCATTTGAAGTTTGTATCAGTCTATGTACATCCTGTTTTGCATCATCCTACCCAGTCTTGTGTATCTTCAGGATTCATCACCCCAGCAGCGTCGTATCTTCGCCTATGCGGAGTTCGAGCTCAGCGCAGCTGGCATCGACCGCCGGGGCCGGATTCTACGGGACCGAGGTGTTGGTTTAGGGCTTACAAACCAAACCCTCGCAAACATGTAGGTATTCCTCCCAGAAATGCTGCTCGTGCTGCCGATAGCACTAACCAGCAGTAGCATTTTTAGAATGCCAAGCTCCCCGAATACTACCCATATTGTCTGGGGTTCCTATAATAAAGGGGCCTTAATACTATATACCCTTACTTGTCGCCGCGTTTCTGTGTGGCCACCAAAGCCAACAGGTCCTCGGCGAGCAATCTTTTATTAACAGCGGAAGCGTTACAGCATGTTACAGCACTTTGCTGGACTGCCCGGCAGACACCGAGTTTGAACATGCAACCGTGTGTCCTGCCCCCAAGCGACAATCTGGATTTAGGATGCAGTCTACCCATAAGCCCCATAGTAGATCCCCAAAATAGAATTCCAAGTGTGAACCCAAACAAGGAAAATCGCCACAAATCTTCAACCCTTGCGTGCCCCTCACTGGCATCCTGCAAGGAGCATGGTTTCCAGGGGCTACGCCGATGGCAAAAGGGACGCTTGGGATCAAAGATCCGCCGAAACCTCAAAGCTACTAAGTAGCGCGTGCAACGTAACTTGTAATCGAATACTAGGACCTAGAGTAGGCCCTTATTCCCTTTTTTGGGGTTCAGGTTCCCTTATAAGCCCCTTTAAACCGGAAAGAGCAACCTCTTTATTCCTAGGTCACTCTTGGGTCTAGAGTAGCAACCCGAGCCCGGCCGCTGCAAGCGCTGAATTCCGAAGCAGAGCGCCCATGTGCGAAGCCTCGCACCATCCCCTTCAACCCCAAACATTCACAATCATCAATCCACTAACCCCTGAAGCGAAAGAGCGTGAACCCGACACTCTATATAAGCTGTAATCACTATTAGCCCTTCCATGCGCAATCACAACCCCGCTGCCCTTTCTTGTTGTGTCTTTACTCCCCGGTTGTTTAATGCAAGATATCGGAACCGAGGCTCTGAATGCCGTTCGCTACAGAAGAAAAACAAATACTTAACATTCAGATCCGAACCACAATCTTGGTATAAAGGGGCTTCAGTAACCAGTAACGGTTCTGTAGCCCCAATCTCTCTCCCGTCCCTAAGCCGCAGGCCCCCAAGCCCCCAAGCCGCTGCCCCCCTGACCTTGCTGAGCTTCCTAACTAAATCCTGACACTGCTCAAGCCCTAGCCCTATACCCTAAACCCCCAAACCGCTAAACCCTCCACCACAGGCATTATAGACCTATCATGCAGGCTTAAACCCTGAAGGCCATACAAAGACTCCGAACCCAAGCACAGCCCTATACACCCTAAGCCCTAACCTTGAACCCTACACTCAAAACCTAAATCCCAAACTTTCTAAGCCCTTACTTGTACCATACAAAAATTTGAAGCAGCCCACTATAATCGGCCGTAAATGCGACACACACGCACACACACTAAACCCTAAACCCTAAACCCAGACAAACGCACACCGAGGATGGCTGCGGGCTCTCACGTTGCCAGTGAACCTTCACGTCGATCGTTCCGTTTGTGCCGAGTTTCAGGTCTGAGCCCAAGTGGGCTGACGGTTTGGTGTTTAGGATTTGGGAGTTTCCGAAAATTAGGGGTACCTTATTTTGGGTTCCTTGTAATAAGGATCCTACTATTTAGGGTACGAAATTACGGTCCCCCCATTTTCGGAAACTGCCATTCAGGGTTTAGGGTTTGGGGGAGGCACTGTAGGATTTTGAGTTCGGAGCTTGGGCTTTAGGGCTTGGGGTTAGGGTTGGGGTGTGCTGTTAAGATTTAGTCGGGTTCAGGGTGCGTCAGTCCGCGATGGAGGTCTTCATTCAGACGGGATGTATGGGCCTGTTGTTTGCCATAAACTCTAAGCCTTCAACCCCAAGCCCTTAACCGAGCCCCAAACCCTAAACCTTAGAAGGTTTAGCCTCGCAAAACACAACAAAATCAGAGGCCTTCGCAGTGGAGATTTCGGCTAGTTACGTCTAGTTGTTCTGGGCTTGGGAGTGCCATACTTTAATACTTCTGCGGGGACCTGTTTCTTAAAAGGGAGCCACTATGAAATACAAAAAGTTTATAAACCCTACACCCGATAAACCCTTGTGAACTCAAATGTCTATACTTGTTTCGGCCTAAACCTTAAACCCTAGGCCCTAGACCTTTGCGAAAGCAAAAGTCTATACTTTTTTCCCCTGGTTACTTCAAAGCGCAGTGTTGAAGCTTGCGCCTCGAGCATTCGTTATCGGGCTACCAGGGGGGTACCAAAGGGCCTTAGTACACAAGGGTTCCTGAAGGGTTCCCTAAAGGGATCTATAGGATTCCTTATGGGGATCTATAGGGTTCCTTAAGGGCTTCAATACGGTTCAATAGGGTTTAGTGTTTAGGGTCTGCTTAGAGGATCAGGGACTTAGTAAGCAAGGTTATAAGTACCCATATTGGGGTTATTGTTACCCTATTCATAACCCTATTAGGGTTGGGGGACACATAAGAATCCTACGTTCGCCGTTATGAGCTCCCCCATGCCTTCCTGACCCCCGGAATTGCCAACTGAAGAATTCGACTTTAGGGTTTCGAGTTTAGGGTTTAGGGTTTAGAGTATACGGTTTAGGGTTCAGCGTTTAGAGTTTAGGGTTTAGAGTTGAGGGCTCAGGGTTTAAATGGTTGCCTTCCTGACCCCTTGAATTGCTGTCTTTCATCGGCATTTCCCTGCGGGAGGAGGCAGTGGTGTCTGCATCCTAGATACCCTCTTTAACAGATGTCAACACTTTGATTGCTGTGGGTTCGATATCATGGGAGCTTATGGCTCATCTTGCATGGCAGGTGATGAACGAAATCTGCGATGCTTCAGCTGCAAGTCGAGTTACCCCAGTCTTCGGATTTGGATATACCGATTCTTCCACGACGATGGAGTTGTCCAAGCATATCTCAATGAGCTTGTCTTTCTCAGTAGACAGGTACAACAGCTTTTCGAACAAACGCGTGTTCAAGACCTTGGGAAAAAGGCAGGGTAGTCCCATCCGACTGCTCCGTCTGACAAAGAACTATGTTGTATGTTGTAGGATTCAAAGGAGTTCCGAAATGGTTGGCTGTTTGGTCTGAAACTCTGCAGCCCCGAAGCATCGTCGTTGAGACCACGAACTACCAGGCTCGTGGCTCCTAGAAAAACACTTCCATTTCATGCTATACCCCAAACCCTCTTAAAATTATCATGGCCCCTATGTTATGGCTTTTTGCTTCTCTCGTAAAGATCTCCAACAAGCTTGTTGTTGCTTGCCTTCTAAGTGGACTGGAGCGAACGTGCAGTTGAGTTTTAGCTGGGGTTCCAGTGCGACACGTTGTAACATGCTTGCGTTTGTCATTGCAGCTTGTTATTAAGATGAGCTCCCTTGAAAAGATCTGGCTTTTGGATTTAGGTGGTTTACCATAATTCGTCAGGATCCCCGTAAAGGGATCAGAGGCACCGTTTGCTACCAGTCGAAATTTAGGTGGTAAGCACAGTCTGTCAGACCTATGCGAACCATCAGAAACGGGCGTTGCATCCACTAGGATGGGTTTGAGCTTTCATCGGTCATGTGCCCTTCAACCCTTTCCCGCCCTAAATCTGAAACGCTGAAGCCTCAGCGCAAATCCGCAGGCCTAAATGGCCCAGCCCAGGATTTCGTGAGCCAAGAGGGTCTGGCAGATGACAAAGAAAGCTGCCCACAAGTGGTAGGCCAGACATGACATGAGGGGATTCCCCAGAGATTCCAAAACCCCTTAATTCAGGACTACACCTTAAATTATAATATGATTCCTCATATGATTTAGGGTATATTCCTTAATTAAGAGGTTTTGGGGTCTCCGGGTCCTTGTAGTGATGGCAACTTGGAGGATCAGGGGACTTAATAAGTAAGGTAAGGTCATAAGTACCCTACTTGGAGTTATACGTAATTATTAAAAAGTATACTTACTTTACCCATAACCCTAGTTACTGAGTCGCATGATCCTTTAACTTAAGAAGGGGGCTATTGTTTGCGGCAAGACGGCTCAGTGATGGTATGGCATGATACCGAACACAACGAATGTTTCCTGACGGTGGCCACTCCGTCTTCGCGTGTTTTCAGATGTCGTTGGTGCCCTAAGCCCTAAAGCCCTAAACCCCAACCCCTAAACCCCTAAACCCTAAGCCCTAAACCCTAAACCCCAGAACACGACTCGCTTCGGGAGCTTTGCATGATCGTGATGAGAAGCTGCCTAAAGTCTCCATTGTAGTTCCTGTTTTTAGTTTAACCATTCTTATCCTTGGTTTGGTGTACCATACTTGAATACTTCTTTTGGGTACCCGTTCCTTAGAGGAACCATTATGAAATAAAAGTCTATACTTTTTTCTCCCTGGTTACTTCAAAGTCCAGTTATAGTTGGGATCCTACAAGGTAACTCAAAACAGGCACTACAACGGAGACTACAGCTAAGACCATGAATGACAGTTGGGCCTTTCTTGCTAGTTGTAGCATTCACGGTCCTAATCGAATCCTAGTCACCATCAAGACCTGTAGTGCTTCCCGCTGACCTTGTCAAAGTCACCAAGACCTCACGGAATTAGATCTCGGCAGTCAACCCTTCACCATAGAGTATAGATCAGAACTGCAAAGCAGGCCCTTCGTTTCCCTGGCCCTATAAAGCCTAAAGCCATGAATCCACAAGACCCTACTGCTCATGTCCTCGACCCCCAAGCGCACTTGGAGGGTCGGGGGACTTACTAGGTAGTAAGTAGACTTATAAGTACCCTAAAAGGGACCCTAATTGGGGTTGTGGTACTTATAAGTCCCTAAAATAGCCAGTTACTAAGTCCCCCGACCCTCCAAGCAGGCCACGTCGACCTGCTGGTGTGTACCACTCCATGCCTTTCGTGCGTTTGTGCAGCGATGCAGTTCCAGTATCTGGGCGCCGTTTTAGGTTTGGAGCTGGGTTGTTTTGAAGGGTTACTATAAGAGTACTATAAGGGTTCCTTCAAAGGGCTTCATTAGTCTATTTGGGTTTAGAGTTTCCGAAAATTAGGGGTACCTTGTTTCGAGGTCCTTAGAATCCTTATAGTCCCCTACTTTCGGAAACTCTCGTGTGGAGCTTTAGGGCTTCAGGCTTCAGGGTTAGCATGTAGGGTTTTACGGTTCAGGGCGCTGCAGCTTGACGACTTTACGGTCACCACCCCAATGACTCAGCACATCTTGGGTGTCAAGGAGAACTGTAGCAACAGCAGTGGCACTGGTAATTGTGGCAAACAGACAGAAACGACTGCAAACAAATATGCAACCTGACGGACCCAGTATTGCATGTTCTGTTGTTTATGTGTATATCTGATACATACTAATGTATACATGGTTTGGTTGCCTTTTTGTTTTGCTTCAAGACTTCAAGTTCTGGATACTCATGTGCCCGCATGTGTACATGTGAAGGAACAGCAGACCAGATAGCTTCATCGGCTGATAGTCTTGACTGGGGTCGGCGCGGATTGCACGAGGATCACACCCCCATCCGGTTCCATGCCTGTGACTGTTTATCGTGACAGTCCCATCATTGGGTCGGGGGCGGGGGCGACGTGGGGTCAGGGCACACGGATGTAAAACGGGAAGGGACAGTATTAGATATTTGGGTCCTTCGAACCCGCAAGGGCATCTCAAGGGCCCTTGCTATGCTAAGCTTGCTGAAACCCTAAAACCCTGCACCCTAAACCCTAAACCATATACAAGTTCTTACAAACATTAAAGCCCTGCACCCTGAATCCTAAACTCCCAAACCCTAAACCCCAAAGTAGCCTAGACCCCCTAAATCCTAAACCCCGAAACACCCAATCCTAAACGTGCCTCCAGGCTTTCAGGACGCTTTCTGCAGATTGAAAAGGGACCCTTTAAAACCTAGCAGTAGAGCAGGTAACCTTTAACGTCTTGTTGGGTAATAGTCCCTATATACAGTGAAAACCCTGTATAAGAACCCCGTTCGGCGAGAGTAGGGTACCCTAAGGTTCTTAATTTCCATTACATGTGATTTTGCCGTTCGAGCAGCTAGGGTAGGCTCAGGTTCTTAACCACGTTCTTATCCGGACCGAGGTCTCGGGAAATTTACTTTTGGATTCTAAATTTCCTCTTGGGGGTGGATGGGCCTTGGGGGTCTGGAAAATTTAGTTTTCAATTATAAATTTCCACAGCTCCTCTCGAAAGGACTCGGGGCAGGGCATGGCCAGAGACCCCCCGGAAAATTTACTTTGGGATTCTAAATTTTCGTGGGGGTGGATGGGACATGGGGGTCTGGAAAATTTAGTTTTCAATTCTAAATTTCCACAGCTCCTCGAAAGGACTCGGTGGCCCGACCCCCCAGAAAATTTACTTTTGGATTCTAAATTTCCGGGTGGATGGGCCATGGGTGTGGCTTGGGCCGGGGACCAGGAGGCTGGTGTGGAAAATAAAGATTTCAATTCTAAATTTCCACAGTTTGGTGGCAAGGGGGCTCTGTTTCAGTGGAATACGAGCTGCGGGCGCCAGCCCGCAGCGGCATGACACCCCCGGGGATTGAAACAAAGACCCCTTGCAGCAGGGCCTATGCAGAACCACTGCGCTACAGGGGGGCTGTGCTGGATTGGTTTCGGTCCCCCCAAACTGGGCGAGGGTTTTTTTGTGGTTTGAAGGAGGGCCGGAAATTTACTTTCGGAGTCTAAATTTCCTGATGCCTTTTGGGTGGGTCGGAGACCACAGGGCCAGGAAGGGGCTGGTGTAGAAAATTTTAGTTTTCGATTCTAAATTTCCTGGTGAGGGAAAGCACCCAAAAAATTAAGAACCTGACCCGAAAAACTAGGGTACCCTAAGGTTCTTAATGTTGAGGCAACTTGAATTTGGTGAATTCCGCCTTGGGTAGGGGCTCAGGTTCTTAAACAGTGGGTTCTTATACAGTATTTTCACTGTAATCCCTATATAGGCAAAAGGGTTAACCTTTAGTTCCCCATAATACCTGACAAGTAGGAAAAACAAAAACACGCGGGCTGGAGGCTTCTTTTCTCGGGCCTGCTCTTTCGGTTCGGCTGCGTCCAACCCTGGCATTCTGGCGGATCCGACGGCGCTTTGAAGGCTAGCTGCCTGGAGTTCCTTCAGGGGTTTACGGTTTGGGGTCCCGGGGTTCCTAAAGGGTCCAGAGGATTAGGGTTTAGGGGAATTAGGCTCCATGCACCTATATAGCACATACTTATAGGCCTTAAAGGGAATCCCATGTGGGAGTTTCCGAAAATACGGGACCCTATTATAGTACTCGAAGTAGTAGGATCCTTATTATAAGGACCTCAAAATCAGGTCCTCCTAACTTTCGGAAACTCCCAAACCCTAAACCCTAAACCCTATAGATCCCTTTAAAGGAACCCTATATAGATCCTTTAAAGGAACCCTTAAAGGATCCCTTTAAAGATCCTAACTTTCGGAAAATGTAGGTACTTTGAGGCACATGGAGATTTCGGATCGGGGGTTGGACTGGCAGAGCTCAAAGAATATTGGTTTAGGGTTTAGAGTTTAGGGTTTAGGGTTTAGAGTTTAGGGTTTAGGGTTTAGAGTTTAGGGTTTAGGGTTTAGAGTTTAGGGTTTAGGGTTTAGAGTTTAGGGTTTAGGGTTTAGAGTTTAGGGTTTAGGGTTTAGAGTTTAGGGTTTAGGGTTTAGAGTTTAGGGTTTAGGGTTTAGAGTTTAGGGTTTAGGAGTTTGTTTTTAGAGGTTTTAGGGTTTTTAGGGTTTAGGGTTTAGAGTTAGGTTTAGGGTTTTGGGTTTAGGGTTAGAGTTTAGGGTTTAGGGTTTAGAGTTTAGGGTTTAGGGTTTAGAGTTTAGGGTTTAGGGTTTAGAGTTTTAGAGTTTAGGGTTTTTAGTTTAGAGTTTAGGTTTAGGTTTAGAGTTTAGGGTTTAGGGTTTAGGGTTTAGGGTTTAGGGTTTAGAGTTTAGGTTTAGGGTTTAGGGTTTAGGGTTAGAGTTTAGGGTTTAGGTTTAGAGTTTTAGGGTTTAAGGTTTAGGGTTTAGGGTTTAGGTTTAGAGTTTAGGGTTTAGGGTTTAGAGTTTTAGGGTTTAGGGTTTAGAGTTTAGGGTTTAGGGTTTAGAGTTTAGGGTTTAGGGTTTAAGTTTAGGGTTTAGGGGGGGTTTAGGGTTTAGGTTAGGGTTTAGGGTTAGAGTTTAGGGTTTAGGGTTTTTTAGAGTTTAGGGTTTTAGGGTTTTAGTTTAGTTTTAGGGGTTTAGGGTTTTTAGTTTAGGGTTTAGTTTAGGTTTAGGGTTTAGAGTTTAGGGTTTAGGGTTTAGAGTTTAGGGTTTAGGGTTTAGAGTTTAGGGTTTAGGGTTTAGAGTTTAGGGTTTAGGGTTTAGAGTTTAGGGTTTAGAGTTTAGAGTTTAGGGTTTAGGGTTTAGAGTTTAGGGTTTAGGGTTTTGGTTCAGGGTGTGCCTAGAGTCTGAGTCTCCATTGTAGTTCCTGTGTTTGGTTAACCATTTCTAGGTTTAGGATCCTATAATAGAGATTTTGGTTACCAAAAACAGGAACTACAATGGAGACTCTAGGTAGGGTTTAGAGGTATAGGGTTTCGAGTTTAAGCTTCGGGGCTTGGCTTATGGTTTGGAGCTCAACGGCTTGTCGGCTGAGCCGACGCCGGTCCCCGAGCCTAGCCTCGGGGTTCAGGGCTTTAGGGGACCTGTTAACCGCATTCGGGTTTGAGATATAAACAGGGTCCACAATAATCAGGGATCTTTTAAAATACGGATCCTTTCCTCAAGGTCTGCAACCCCAAAGCCCGTGAAATCGTCTGCAGGACGTAACCCGAAAGCCCGACAGTGTGAAAGGTCCGAAAACCGAAAGCGCCAAACCCCCTAAAGCTCGTAATTTAGGGTTTGGGCTTTGCCTGCGGTTTTTACGGAGTTATATATAGAACCATAATATTGTAATTATTGTACCCTACACAGCCAGGTTTTTGCGAACTATAGGCAGGGTGTAGGACCCCGCAACCAAGTACTCGGTTTGTAGTCGGCGGGAGAGGGTGAATTGAACAGATGCACAGCCTCTCGAAATCCCGAAATCTCAAAGGCTCGGACTGATGCGTCCTAAATCCGAAGCGCCATGGAATCCTAACATCACGCGGTAAGTCCTACGAGCCCCTAACCCTGCTCTGGCTCTGTCCGAACCCGCAACCCGGCCAGTAGGCACCAAAGTCGGACCTTTTTCAGGAGCCGCCCTCGTCTACGGCCAAAGAGGCTCTGACACCGAGTTCGCGCCCAAATTCTGTGGTGTTTCGGTTCAGGATCTTGTGTATCCGATCTTCTGATCATTTGAGCAGCAATCCTGTGGAGAGGTGATAGTACCACAAAAAGCAAGCTTGCAGCAACTCCATTCCCTTTGGACATTCACATTCGTTCTCTGCCTCCGGCTCCTCCTCCTCCTCCTCCTCCTCCTCCTCCTCCTCCTCCTCCTCCTGCTCCTGCTCCTCCTACTCCTCCTCAGCAACCGCATCGTATCCATATCATTTACTGCATCGATGCACTATGAGTTCAGGTCCCGATCCGGCGAACGACGGAGGGCTTTTGGCTGATGATGCGGCAGCACCTGCAGACGAAGGCTGCATGAATTCCTGGGCGTTCCGAGGTTACGTTGCAATGCCGCAATGCTGTTAAGCTTTGATTGATGTAAGGTTTTGGTGTTGTGTACGAACTAGGTCTAGGGATACTTTAAGTTTAGGGCGGCTTGAAATCTACCCAGAGGCTCCATCGTAGTTCCTTTTGGGGATACATGCTTGTCTCCTATAAGGTAATCCCCAAAAGGAGCTACTATGGAGCCTATGGATAGACTGTAAAGGCTATTCCAGGCAGGCCGTTCTGCCAGCAAGGTCCGGAGGCATGAGGGTGGGAGTTTCGGACATCGTTCTGCGTGCCCGAAGCTCGGCTGTGAGACCCCAGCTCTATAAGGGGGGGGGGGTGGAGAAGAAGTACGTGACCAAAGCTAAGGGGGGGCGGAGTGGAGAAGTTCGTAGCCAAAGCATCTTTGTTGTTTTTGTGTTTTCTCTGCCGTTACAAGAATGTATTGGGATCATTCGACTTCGATTTGAAGATCGATTCGGAGATTGATGTGGGCTGGTGCTGATGTCGACCACATTGATAACTGCCTTTACATATCTTTCGCCTGTGTACTTGACACCCATCTCATGGACGAAATGAAAGGATTTGTGTATTTTGTTTGAGCCTGTGGTTGCCCGGACTTTTCAGTATACAGTATACAGCTCCTCCACTCTGAATGCACTCCCCACACAGGTTTTCAACTTTCGAGGCCCGCCGAGTGTTGTCCTGCTCTGGTATTTCCTGGCTGAAGCAAATCTCTCTCCAAAGGCTATGCCCCACTAGACAGCGAACCTCACAATCCTAGCCCAACATTCTTTCCAGTGCAGAGCTTCGAGATGAAAGTCTCAGTCGTGCTCCTGCTGTGAGGCTCTGTGACACCCCTGCTTCCGACGGAGACAGAGGCGCTGGCAGCAGCTGTTCGGAAAGCCGCAGGCAAGCTCGGGCATCACAGACACCTGAGGGCTAATACCCTTTGATTTCCTGTCAGGCTTTGCAAAAAGTACCACAAGGCATTATAAGGGCCACTGCAAGGAATCTACAGGTAGGGTCCAGGGCCTAGGGCTTTGTGTTTTTGGGTTCAAGGCCGCGACTCGCACTTCAGAGCTCTTGCTGGACGTGTAGACATTTATGCCTGCCGGCCCACGGCTTCTGTTAGGCTAAATAAATAAAAATATATATATATATATATATATATATATATCTATATCTATATCTATATAAGGTGCTTCCGGCGGACCCCACTCTCCGACACGTAGTCAATGGACAAGTTGGTCATAGATCTTCTGGCATGTCCGTAAGCGCTCGAGTTCACCCCCGACGTCTCCCGACTGCCCTGATGGCAATGACTACGACGATTGTGTTCATGATTAATGATGCTGATGAGAAGTACTGACAACTAATTAGCCATGATGCCGACGAAGATTCTGCTGATTCAGTCTGCTGGTGATGATGGTGACGGTGACGATGAAGATGACGAGGACGACGATGATGATGGTGTCGATACGTTGATATGTCGACGCGGCTTGCTGGTTTCTGTTTTGTTGATGATGGCGACAGAGTTGGGCCTCTAAGTCCACATTAAACCCTAGAACCCAATACTCTAGAGACGATACCCTACCCTCCAAAAAAACAACAAACAACAACTACACCCTAAATCTGAGCCGTAGCCCAGCAGCCCAAAGCGCTTGCAAGATCCACCTGGGTTCGATGCGGTTTAGGGCTGACCTGGGTTCGATGCGGTTTAGGGCTGACGGTGCGGGGATTGGGGTTCTGTGTAAAGGTTTTAGGGTTTAGGGTGTGGGGTGTCGGGTTTAGCGTATAGTGTTTGGAATTTGGGGCCTTGCATCACCCCAAGCCTCAGGCCTTAAATGCTAATTAATCTCGAAGCCAGAAGTTCACGGCGGAGAGGCAGGTTGTTACGGAGGAAGGCAGGAGGAAAGGACACATCACGCTAATGTCGACAATTGCACGTTATAGGGATGCGGACACTGGCACGAGCTGTAGCTCGTTGCAAGTTTACCCGACCGGCATCATCGCATATTGTACAGTTGTTCTTTCTTCTCCTCCCTTACAGGTTTGATGGTGGTTTCTTGCGCTGGAGATGACCCGAATCCCTAAACCCTATAGAAGCTCTAAACCTAGAGCCCGAAAAACCATAAACCCTTTGCCCTAAACCTTCGCCCCACAGCACCAACGACGGACTGCAAGGCAACACGCGAAGAGTGGACCACCTCGACCTCACTGCTGCAAGGATGTACTCTTTAGGGTTTTGAGTTCGGGTTTTGATTTAGGTTGTTTTGGATGTTCGCGGGCTAAGTGTTTAGGGCCTATAGGATTAAGGGTTGGTTTAATTAGGATTTTGGGAAGACTTATGGTCTTATTTCATGAAGAGGTGTAGGGATAGATGGTGGGTGGGATTCTGGAAATTTCGATTTCGTGGTTGAAAATGGTCTCACAAAAGGGTTTGGGATTCCTGAAACTGGGGTCCACTTGATCAGGGGATCCGCGGCGGTTTTCGATAATCTGGGTTTGGGGTTCCAGTGTATTTAGGACGTCAGGCTTAGGGTTTCGCAGTGAGGGTGTCTTTCCGGGCCTAGACCCTCAACCCTGAACCCTAACCCTCAACCCTAAACCCTAAACCCTAAACCCTAAACCCTGAACCCTGAACCCTAAACCCTAAACCCTGAACCCTAACCCTAAACCCTAAACCCTCAAATTGGGCTGTTGTTGCCTTTGTTGGATGCCCGTTGGAGTGCCGAGGTTCAAGAGCCGTGACCCATAGACTTTTCCGTGTACTAGGTTGGATTTGGGGACATTTTTCATTTTCCCTATTTGGGTTTATAAGGGGCCCTATATATAAAAAAAATTCAGGGTGTTTAAAGGCCAACCCAGTGTAGCGTTAGGCCCCCGATGCCCTACCCAGAGGCTCCATAGTAGTTCCTTTTTGTGATTACGTTATAGGATTCTATATATGAAACCCAAAAAGGAACTACTATGGAGCCTCTAGGTAGATCCTATCTAAACGAAACCGGTTTGGTTTCAGGGTCGGTTGCCGTCTCCCTCTAAACTCTCATAGCTACCTCCCCAAAAGCAGCTCAACCCTCCAATACAATGCCCCGAGAAGACCTATATGTCTGTAAGGCTTAAGCCTATACAGACCTGGGAGCTTCAAAGGAAGGCTCTGTAACAGAGGAATCGCAACAGTGAGTCTCTATATCTGCTGCTGTCCTGCTGCTACTCTGCTACCTTTTCTACTGCAGCGGCCGCCGCTACGTCCACGGCCACCACGGCCACAGCTGCTGCTATCGTTACTGCTACGGCTATTGCTGCTGCTAGTGCTACTGCTGCTCCTGCTGCTTCTACTGCTACTGCTGCTGCTAGTGCTGCTGCTACGGCTGCTGCTGCGATTACGACTGTGAGACAGACGGACAGACAGAGACAGACAGAGAATGAGTGAGAGACTGCGAGAGAGAGAGAACCAGACAGAGACAGGACATGGGAAGACGTCCGGCGCGTGGTGCAGCAGAGCTCACACGAATGCTTGGCAGAGGCTGAAAATCCCAAGCTTAGCAGTCCCCAGGGCACGCCCAATTTAGAAAACTCTCATAACATAAGAGTCCCTAACCATGGCTGCAGAATAAGCATGCACTCATATACGGAATCGTGCCTGGGATGGAAGCCTTGGAGATTAACTAGGTGCCGGGATTTGATGTTTAGTCTTGCTGATTCAGCTCGGAATGTCATGCACCGTGTTTGCGCAAGTACGTGAATAGGGAGCAAGACCAAGGTCCACACGCGGACAGACGCAAACACAAGGTACATGGGCACACACACACACACAGAGACATACATTAGCTCGCGATTTCTCGTCCTCGTACGCACACCGCCAAACACAGGCAAATCGAGTGTCTCACAGACAAATGTATGACCTCACAAAACACACATATGGCATAAACATATGGTCATATGATCATATGTATATACAGACACTGCGCGGACCTGGACCTAGATTCATGCTGGGCCCGAAGTCCTATTAGGGGCTGGTGGTAGTGCAGCCTCGGCACAAGTGCGTGCATACCCAAGCAGAGAACCGGAATTCACAAGCCACAAACGAAGATCCACAGAAACTCCCGGCGAATCATCTCATGCTTTTGTTGTGCTAGATGCATAGCCCTTGCATGCCTTTTTGAGACGGGTCTACGACGCAACGTCTTAAAAGAAGCATCGTCTTGTGCTAGTACTTGCTCCTGCTGCATGTCTGCTTGTTTCGGAGTGGCATTCGTTTAGTATAGCTTGTATAGTATAGTATAGCAAACTGCATCAGTATAGTATGGTGATATATAGTATTAGTACAGTGGTATGGTACAGTGAAGAATAGTATGCAAAGTGGCCTAAACACTCCTGTTCATGCAGGTGCTTCGATCGCACCGTCAGCGCGTGCAGGACTTCGTGGGAGGGTCCCACTGACAACTGGTAACATACTCTGACGAGACAGCAAGAGACGACGAATACAACCAAACCCTTTGCAAAGTGGCAGCTTTAAGATGAGAGAGAAAAGCGCAGGCTGCGAATCGGTGAAGGGTTTAGGGCCAGGGTTTAGGGTTTTGGGTTAGGATTTAGGGAATCTTGGATTTTGGGTTAGGATTTAGGGAGTAGGTTTACGGTGAAGTGTTTTGTAATTTAGGTTGCTCGAAGTTTCATGCTTATGGATTTGGCAGCTCGGGTTTTGGGTTTTATGGGTTTAGGCGGTGAAGGGGTACAGGGCTGCGGGGCTAGGGTTGAAGGTTTGTGGGTTGAGGCTTTAGGCGGGGTAGGGGTTTGAGATGTTGGAGTTTGCGAAGGAAGGGTTGGTAGTGCATGGGGGTAACTGGGTTCGACGGAGCTTGATAATTAGTCTAGAGGCTTTGAAAGGTTTAGGGTATTGAGAAATCGTGACAAGTGCTTGCTTCGTGTTCGGAACCTTCGTCGCAGTTTACGCACGTGGCTGAACGTCCAGGAGACTTCCCCGCCCTCTTTACAGACCCGCAGAACTTTCTAGACAGCTTGAGCAAGTTTCGACAATCAACAGGTAAAGCCATTGCAGACAAGTCCCGACCCAGTAGACACCGAACACCGAGATCGGCATTCCCCTTTCAGACCCACAACTTTGTAACAAAACCATAGCATGAAGCAGCAGCTGAAAATGCCAAATATGCAGGTGGAGACTAGGCCCGAGCGGGTGGAGCGTGTCTTCTCGCTGCTTCAGAACCTGGCATCAACTCCGCGACAGGAAGAAAAACAGTTTAGGGTTCAGGGTTTATAGGGTTTAGGAGACAACAGGAAGCCCTTATCTTGAAATCCTAAAGGGGGGTGATTAGGGTTCAGCGTTGAGGCACCCTAAACCGTAAAGCCTAAGCTGCGAACCCTAGCCTCATGAAGGATTCAGGCTCTACGGTTTTCTGAGTTTCGGCTTGTTAAGCTGGCAGAGTGGGGTCAGACTGGGCTGCGGAATAGACAAGGCCGACTTTATCATTTTCAGATGTTGAGCTGATGGCTGCTGTTTGCAGCTGTTCCTCTAAGCCCTATAAACCCCTAAACCCTAAGCCCTAAACCTGAAACCCTAAGCCCAATTATCACCTTCATTGTTGTGACGATTACCCTCAGCCCTAAACCCTTGGTGGTACTTCTGGATGGCGCCGACAGAGTGTCGCCCCCGGGTCACATCAAGAGGCCTCAAAGAGGTAATAATGGCAGTAGAAAGGTCGACGGCATCTGCACTATTCAGGGCGTCGAAGAAGACGCAACAACACGACAGTCCTAGGCATGCTAGACATGCAAGTGCTGCTGGCAATACTTATAGAATACCACTATGTCTAGTGGTGCGCCAAGTACTGCAAATGCTGCTAAAGCTAGTGATAGGGGCAGGAACAGGTTATAGTAGTAGTAGTAGTAGTAGTAGTAGTAGTAGTAGTAGTAGTAGTAGTAGTAGTGGTGGTAGTGGTGGTAGTAGTGGTAGTAGCAGCAGTCGTCGTCGTCGCCAGTGATGTATGGCCGTGGTCGTAGTAGCCATAGCCGTAGCTGTAGTCGTAGTCGCACTCGAAGTCGCAGCCTTGGTGGTAGTCGCAGTCGTCGTCTTTGCAATAGTAGGAAAAAGGAGTCTCAGCACGCGGCAGCAGGAGGAGCGGGAGGAGTGGTGGGAGGGAAGGCCTGGAACAGGAACGGGACATACTGTTGATGGGCAAAATCCTGCAGTACCCTTTATAAGGAATATACCACAATTCCCATAGTTTAGGATCCTTAGGGTCATGCAGGATTTTGTCCATCAGTACTGACAGGATCTCGATTAGATTGGCTTCCAGCTAGAAGGATGGCAAGTTCCCCGTCTCCGTGGTATCTCTAGAGCCCCAGCAGCCTGCGCACCTTCGAATGCTTGCAATCCCTGACCCTTGCACTTAGCCTTATCGACGAATATAGGGCCTAAGCAATTACCAATACTACTTTGGGGTTATTATAAAAAATATAATTGGCCCCAAAACCCTCCTCTAATTATTAAGGCCCCTATATTAAACCCATGCCAGGATCTACCAAACACCCATTTTCTGCGCTGATGGCTCCCTGGATTTCCGCGGGTGTCCCTTCCCGCAGGACCACCTGTGGAGTGATTACAAGAAAAATAGGCATGCATAGCTGCCAGAGTCTCAACAAGCTCCCATGCATCCTAGTCCTACTCTCTTGATCTGCAGACCATAGACTCTCCATATCGATATCTCGAAAGCTTTGCATCGTAGTCGCGGTGAATATGTATTCTTGACGGAGCTGAGTCGCAAGATCCTGTATTTGCGCGAAGAAGCGGATGCCAAATCAAGCCAAAGCTTGGGACCGTTAATAAGGACCCCTAGGTATATACCCGTAATATAGGTATTACATACCCACCATATCGCCCCACTGTAGGGTAAGGGTCCCCACTAAGGGTCCCTCCTTTTCCCCTTTGAAGTTCAGGCTTTTGGGATCATGCCAGGGCCCCCAACCCATGCAACAGCCCCATCTCCAGGCGCCCAAGGAAGGTTTGGAAGTCGAAGCTAATTTCTGGTTCTTGGCTTTCGGATGTAGGGATTTTTATGGTTTAGAGTGTTGGGGTGTGTCAGAGCATTAAAAATCACCATACAAGGCCCCTATACTATCCCAATGCTCCATACTGCAAGGAGATGCTGATCGAATCATCGTGGGCCTCGATAATTGGTCTTCTGAAGGCAGGAGCGGATCCGGATCTTGAAGCTTCACATCGTCTTGGAGTTAGGGCTTTGGGGCTTCACGTTTAGGATGTAGGGTTTGGTTTACGTAGGATCTAGGATTTCGGGTTCGGTTTTGGGTTCAGTTAGTTTAGGGTTGTGGATTCTATGGCAAGCCGGGATGTCTGTAGCAGAGTACTCTGTGGCGCACGCATTGGGTCAGGCAGGCACATTTCATCTTCCAGTTCTGGCTTCTGTTTTTTTTTGTGTGTGTTCTGCTTTCCGGTTGACCAAAGCCACCGTTCTCACTTCCACTCCGTTGTCCGTTGGGCTTGTCAGTTCCGCTCAGTCAGGCTTCCATTCAAGTTTCCATCGTCGAGATCGCTTCCGTTTTGCTTTTCGTTCCTCCTTCTGCCGTCTTCGAAGTCTGTGAGTTCTATGAACGCCTGAACATAGCACGGGACCGGAGATGGAAAGGTTGGAAGACCCCAAGCCGAAAACGGAAGCAGAAACGAATAAATCCAGACCCCTGTTCAATAAGATACATGGAACAATGCTGGAGTCTTTCCAGTATTTTGTTTTTGGCCTTTTCGGGGTTCCCAGTTTCGTTTTCGACCCCTCCCACCTTTCCGTTTCAGATGGAATCACTGGTTCCGGTAATCATGCTTCTGCATCAAACAAAGGTTAATCGCGCCTGCCCCGCTCCCATGCGCTGGGCTACAATTACTACTCACCGTCAGTATCGATTACTGTAAGTATTCTGAACACTGCTACTGACACTGCGGCTATTCATCCCTTTTGCGTTACACCTTTTGCGCCTAGACAGGGGAAAGCCACCCCCAAAAACATGTAGGTTGTGGAGTATACCTTACCCCCTCCCCTCTAAAAAAGGAAGATCTGCTCTTTAGGGTTGCAGTTTATGATTTCCTTAGATAAGTCCTTTGATTGGCGTTTCTGGGGGGCTTGGGGTAGGTGGTTGAGGGTATAGGGTGTGCGAGGTCGATGCAGCCGGTGGCACCTCAAAGCTTACGGTCGACACGCTTCAGGAGGCATGCGACATCTTTTGATCTTGCGTGGTTTTCGATGCAGATTCGGTGGTATTCAGCCGCTTTGAAGCTAGGGTTGGAACGGGGCTGGGCCGACATGTAGGAGGGATACCCTAAACCCTAAGCCAAGAAAACAACCGTTGAAGGTCCGTTCATGGTGGTGGACACATTGAAGGGGATTCCATTTTAGAGCATTTTCCCCTCCAGCACCGACCACCGGCGTGCACATATACACAAAAGCGAGAAACGACGAGAGAAACAAGCACGTGGTATGTGCACACATATATGTACAAAGAGAGTCAAGGAGAGGGAGAGGGACAACGAGAGAGAGGCAGAGAGAGAGAGAGAGAGAGAGCGAGAGACAGGGGCTGTTGGAGGAGTTTATTGGAGGCTTAGTTGAACTTTTTGGGTGGCTCAGGCCCCTACTCCCGAAGGCCTGATACTAAACATGATATTTTCGAGTGTCTCGAGATCCGTCGGTTAGGTCAAACTTCCCTTGAGCCTACATTCTTGTAGCACCGCAATACGGGATATGGATGTTGACAGGTACGTGCACTCTGTGTGTGTATATATATAGTGTGTATATATATATATATACACACATATGTGTATGTGTATATATATACATACACGTAAGCATCCGGCTCTTCCGATCAAGACGAAGGGTGAGAGCTCGGCTCTTACCTGTCGGAGTACCGTCGAAAAGTCGAGCACAAAGAACAGAATGGAGCACCAGCCCACGAGAACGTTGACGTCCCCCCGAACCAAACCGGAGAAGAACAGACTAGGCAAGACATACTGGAAGCACCAGCCGCGAACTGAATAGGTGCATTTCAATTCCTCAAGATACGAACCATAGGAGAATCCTTCAACGGTCAAAGGCCTTGCAGATGGACGTCCTTGTTGGTTGGGGCCCTGTGGAACACGTGATGGCTTGGGGAAACCTTTGAGGATTTAGGGTATTTGGGGGCTTCCTTCCGAGGCATTCAGGCCGAGCGTGTAAGGTTCAGTGTTCTCGAGGTTACCCTAAACCCTTAGCGCCAGACCAGGGTGGGTGTGGCGGTTTAGCGCCGGCTGAGAATCACCTGCATGACACACGAGAGCTCTTCTATGCTACACTCCGAATGCCTCAAACCCCCAATGCCTACACCAATGAAGCTCCAAATGCCGAAACCCACGCATGGCATATAAAACCTGTACTATTAAAGGACTGGTATGGTGCAAGGTTTGATGTTTCAGGGCGTGGTGTGAAGATGCGGGAATCAACATCGAAGGTTTTCGGTGAGCACCGAAAACTCAGTCGCGGTCTTTTGCACTCGTGATCTTTACATGCGCATGTCCGGTGTCGAGAACCTAGCAACGGATCTTCAACAGTTGGTACCATCTTACAAGCCCTTTGTTCGCCCTTGCAAGCATGCATTTGCCGTCCGCGACCCGGCGAACTCTCGGTGCTCACTGGCCTTCATCTGAAGACCCGATATGCGTGAGGCAGCCTTCTTCGAATCAGTTGCTCCTCACCGGACTCTGCCGTTTCTAAATATCGATGCCACTCCAAGGAGTGGTTCTCTTCTTCCACTGCCACGTCCTCTCTCAGGGAGGAAGGCGAGCTGCTCAGTCGCTGCCGTCTCTAAGATTCAAGGCTTAGGGTCTAGGGATTTAGGGTTTAGGTCTGTCATGCTGAGCACTGAGCCAGCTATGGTGCATCTCGGTAATTGTTGGGTAAATCTTGGGTCTTTAGTGAGACCGAAGATCCTTGCTGTCAAGATGTTGAATCGAAGCTCGACGGTATTATGCGGTCTCGACCGTCAATCTCGTGCCCTGCAGCGAAACCCTACATGCCAGACCATATAAGCCTGGTTGCAATATCTCAACCACCCCCTGAGTTCAGGGTTCTTGGGTTGCTAATTCGAGTTGCTCACCTTATATACGCTAAACCAACTCAGCTCAATTTTTGGAGCTTCATGTAGCCCCAGAATGTTTTCGATCCTTCCTCTTGAAGAACCGTAGGCAACCGGGCCTGATGTCCCTAAAGCTCAGGACCCGTCCTTGAATAGCCCGGACTTGTAGGTACCTACCTGAACTCATGCGGAAGAATCTGAATCGCATGAAACTTCTGAGTGAGCCTGGCTTTCGAGGCTCTATTCGACGAGTGATATCTGTCGACAGCTGGAGGAGATTGTGTAAGCTCGGGGTTGAGAGACTTATACCTAGACCCCCAAAAGTAGGTAGAATGATAGCCCCAAACCCATTAAAACAAGGCCATTCTTCTACATACTTTTGGGGTTCAGGTAATGCCGCTTACAACTGATGATGCCGCTGTGCACCCAATGTGTAGTTCCGCTGGTGATGTTGCAGGTACCTAAACCCTAAACCCTAAACCTTAAACCCTGTACTAGTAGTAGTAGCAGCAATAGTAGTACCAGAGGCTCCATAGTAGTTCCTTTTGGGTTTCATATATAGAATCCAAAAAGGGAATCCCAAAAGGAACTACTATGGAGCCTTTGGGTAATAGTAATAGTAGAAGAAATAGTGTGCTTCAGACACCCCCCCCCCTTGCATCGTCGAGGCCAGCCTTGCCTCAGTCTTGCATGTGGCACTGACTGCACTTTAGATACTACTACTACTACTACTACTACTACTACTACTACTACTACTACTACTACTACTACTACTACTACTACTACTGCTACTACGGTTGATGATATAAATCTACACATTGCTCATAATAAGGAATATACCATAATTCCCATAGTTTAGGGTCCTTAAGGTCATGCAGGATTTATATCATCAACAGTAGGACTATAGGACCTAGTGACGAGGACTTCGTCACAGATTCGGCTCGCGGTGTTGTTTGTCTGCATAGTTGTGCGTCATTTTGCCAACGCCACTACAGGTCACAGCCATTCCCGGAAGCTGAAGCACAATACGGCTTCAAGCTTTGCGAACAAAAAGCCAATGCCCTGAAATTGTTCCCCTCAGCCCAAATTCCCAATACCTCCTGCGTAAAAACCCTTTTGCGCGGTTTGGTTTGGGGTCCTGTATCGAAGCCGAAGAACAAGGCACCATGACTGGTAAGGGGCTAGGAACTTAGCTCAAAACACCCCAGAAGCCAAAGTCGCACCAGACCCTGGAAGCGGCTGACTCCACGAGCATCTCACGACAACATCAGGCCACTACACTCGCACTGTTTGGCATTATCATTGCTGTTTTTGTTGGTATGCTAGAACCCCACACCCTGAACGCCAAGCCCTAGGAACCACAAAGCCCCCCAATCCTCTGAGACCTGACCCTGTCTTTGGAGGAGGAGGAGGAGGAGGAGGAGGACTCGCCTCAACCCGAGGAGGGTTTGCAGCTCAGACCACCACGACTCTCGAGTCTGGGTAATATGGGTATTTTTTAAGGGCCTAAATAATTAATTACCTGGGGTTCATTTTAAAGGGTTCCTTGTAGGGGTCTATAAGGGATCTACAGTAGGGTTCTATGGTATAGGGCCCAAAATAATTTGCGGTTCGGGTTTCGTCTGAAGGTGTGCGGGTTCGGTGGCGAGTCGGCACTCAGGGGGACACCCTGGCATTGCTCTAGTGTTAGTATTACGATTATCCGTAATAAAGGGGTTGTTAGCATATCTGTAAACAGAGAAGAACGGTATATTATCATACAAATACGAAGAAGACCTGTCAGGACATTAATTGTAATTCTACTAACAATAAAACCCGTAATGACAACCATGATAATAACAATAGTTTAATAGTCATAAGAACAACTAGCAACAATAACAGTAACAGCACTTAGTAATATGTAGAGACGAATGTTATTATGACTATGACTATTAAAAGTTTGATTATGGTTACTGTCATTGTTGCAATATGATGCCATGCTCTACACCCTGAACACTACGAAATCGCGGAAACCCAGGTCACCCCAAATGAACCACACACATGGGTTCTTGTCATAGTTATAGTATAGGATGCCACAACGGTTTTGGGTTTAGGGTGTTGGTCTCTTGTTATTGCTATTGTAGACCACTTAGGTTTAGGTTTTAGGGATTACTAAAGCCTCTGTACTACCCTTCGGATTCCAAAGCTTGTTGAGGCATGAGTATTCCCGTAGTCTCACTGCTGGCTGTACGGATTCCAGGAGAGCCTTGTTAAGAAGTGTAAGTTAAGATGCCATGGTCATGAAACACTGACTATAGATCTCTGATTACGGTAACGGAAATGAAGTCCGCCAAAGGCAACACGAATCTTCTAACAGTGTGGAGAACCGCTTTGCGGTTCTTTGCCGTTTAGGCTGGTAAGGTTTAGCAGCCCGTGCCCAAGCTGAGTCGCTGCTAAGATTATCTGGGGTCATGCATCAAAGCGCCAATTGAAGCAGCCTGCTACCTGTTGGGTTTAGGGCTAAGGGTTGAGCCTCCTATTGAATTTACCTTAGGGGGGCCCTCCGAAATTCAGCAGGCATATGCCAGACCCCTAAACCCCACCGAAAGCTCAAACCTCAAACCCTGGAAGCTGCCCTTCACAGAGAAGCCCGGGTCGGTACTAGAGGGGCCTATGTAAATACTTAAGTTAGTATTATTCTTAGGGTTCCTTATCATAAATATACCAGAGTTTGCAACATAACCCTATTCTAATTATAACGGACCCTGTAGTAACTCCCTGAGCCCCCAAAACCTTGAGCTTGAATGGGCCAAGACGTTTGGATGCAGGGATTACGAGTTTTTGCAGCTCCACGTTCAGAAAGGTGCAGCCGACACCTCACCGGATGTCGAGGTGGCAACGATTGCTTCTCGTTGTGGCTTGGGGGTGTTTGCGAATCGCCAGGCTGCTTGGCCTGCTCAAGTATTTAGGGTTTAGGGTTCAGTGTATCATATTCCTTGCTGATGCCGGATGCCACGGAGGGCCCATGATTCAGAACGGCCGCGCCACAGTGCACAGTAGCGGCATTGTGTTTTCTTGATGGAGGACGTGTTGTGCTACCTGTGAGAGCTTCATGGGTGGTTTACGGCCTATACAGCCTGTCTACATTGCAACATCGCATCCGCCGCGCCTCAAGCAACGCAGCTGCGTGGCTCTACGCCTTTTTGGCACAGAAAAATATGTCGCGTGCAGGGCTTCTTTCAGCATCATGAGGCCCCAAATCCTAGGCCTATTGCTATGGAGTTTGTTGTGCAGGTGTTGAGGGCTCAGAACTCACAGAAAGGCAGGCCTCTCGACTCAACTCGCAGCACCGAGAGAGAGAGAGAGAGAGAGAGAGAGAGAGAGAGAGAGAGAGAGAGAGAGAGAGCAAGCATGTCTCCTACTAGTATTCATCAACCTTTCCTTTGTTGCTGCTATGACTTTCTTTGCTGTCACCAGTATTAAAAAGGTATGAAGCTGCCACATGTAGGCCCCTGGTACAGGCCCAGGCTCTGAAAGTAGACCCCCACTGCTCCACTCCCAAAACCATGCCCTACACCCCAACCCCCCCAACCGCCTCAACCCGAAACCTCAAAACCCTCAAGCCGAAAGCCATAGATGTATCGCCATGTGGGCGGCAAGCAGACCTTCTACCCTGAGCCCCGAGACCGGGATGATCCGGAGGAGCTGAGCTGTAGGTTTTGGGGTTTAGGGTTATCGGGTTTGGGGTTAGCAATCCTACTGACAAGGAGCATGCGATGTAATTAGTACTGGTACCAGTTTGGGATAATCATGTCTTAGATTCCCTTATTGTAAAACATGAACTCAATCAGGTGCGGCTGTTTTGGACGGAGGGGGGGGGGTGTTAGCATCGACACCCGGTCTCAGGTATTATAGAACACTGTTCTAGATCCCTCATCAAACCCTATTATAGGAACCCCTTTAAAGGAACCCTCAAATCATTAAGGCCCCTATCGGGTTTCAGGATGTCGAGGTTGAGCTCGTGGGTTCTGACAGAGAAGAACCAGTGAAGAACCCAGGCACTCGCACATCGCCACACACCCCGAGTACAGCTGCCCTAGGCCCTAGGCTTGCTGGAGAGAGAGAGAGAGAGAGAGAGAGGTATATATATATATATACATATACATATATATATATATATATATATAAAAATATAGAGACAGAGATAGAGACAGAGAAAAAGAGATGGGGAGATAGAGAGATAAAGATTGAGAGATAGAGAGAGAGTGTGTGTGAGTGTGTGTGTAACCCTCATCCCTAAGCCCTAAACCCTGAACCGGCAATCCCCAACATTCTTCTTGATTCCAGGAGCCGCGTGGTCGACTCCGATCGACCAAGGTATAGGATGTTCCCCGGAGTTTAGGTTGAAAGGACATGTCCGAGTCTTTGTTCTCCTTAACCCTAAATCCCTAAACCCTGAACCACTTATACGCGCCTCTGTGTTAGATTTGGGAGTTGATGGCCGTTTGAGTCTTTGAGGTCCGACTCTGCAGCAGTTGCTTGAGGGTTGTAGGGCTTCAACATTTGGGCTTGGCACGGTTATAGAGGGTGAGGATTATTCAGGTTTTGAAGGTTCCGAGGCTATGAAGCTCAGGGATGGGATGTAAAGTGTATTGAGGTCGATGCGGTTCTGTGTGATTTTGCTGTAGTCTCACTCACTCGTTCAAGCTCTGCAGGCTTCATGCTGGCATTTCTTTCACATTCCTCGACAGATATTTTACATGTTGTGGAGATTCATGTGCCGCTGTACAGTCGTTCAGCACGTTCTCCGACATCTTGCAAAGCAGATGATCCAATGGGCGGGTTGAGGGTCCAGGGCCTAAGGTTTAGGTTCAATCAGTCTGGTAAGAAGTACAAGCCGACAGTCTCTGACTTGCTACCGTCATATAATACATGTGTCGTTTCTTGTCATTCTTATGTCGCATAGTAACCCCTCCAGTGTCCCTTGTCTTCCCCCTTAAAGGACCCAGAAGTTGTTCTAAAATTTTGAACCCTTCCTGTGCTCTTTTTAAGAGACCCCTACCAGCCTCCTAGAGCTCTTGATTAACACGAACCCTTCCACAGCAAGTGCTGACAAGCCTTCTAGAACCTTGACTACGAACCCTTGAAGCCCTAACGAACCCTTGATCCCACATGGCTGGTTGTCAAAATCATGGTCCCTTCTTGGGTCCCTATTATAGTACGGCACCTATCCTTCAGGGTACCCAAAAAGGGGCATAATTTTTATAACGACCCATATGAACCCTTTATAGATCTTGTACCGGACTCTGCAAACCTTATGGCGAGCCTTGGGCGTAGGCGGCGATTCCACTCTCGGAGGATGAGCGTCTGCGTGGCTTTACTTGTTTGCTCGGATCGAAAGGGGTTTAGGGATGCTGTTCGTGTTTCTGTTGAGGCTTTGGGGTTTAGGGATTATTTTAGTATTTAGGGAGTCTTTTGGTGTTCTTTTCAGGGTTAAGGAGCATGCGGACTTGTTTAGGGTTTCTATAAGGGTTGCGCAGCGTTTCCTCTCAGGATTTGCTTTAGCACTAGGCCCCCAGTTCCCGATTTTTTGAGCGGCCCTGACACCTCCCGCCGCGGCAGGGCTTCATGCCTTCATCGAGCGTTTCGACAATGCGGGAAGTGGTGTGCCCAGTCCCAGACGTCCGTCACATGCAACTGCGGAGAACGGCAGTGTGTCTCATCGGAGCAGCTGTAATGCGACATCGGAGCACACAGACCCTTGTCCTGCAACCCGAAGATCGACTTCTTGGTCTCTCCCTGAACCCTAAACCTTAAGGGTGCTCCATGGAGAAGCACACGAAAAGCATGGCGATGTAGATCAGATTGTAACCAGTGTTCTCAAAGCAGCCCCCAATCCAATAGTAAGAGTAAAAGTCATAATCATACAAAAGAAAACATTAATACTCATAGTAGCAACAATATGGCAATGTAATAGTAACTGTAACGATAAAAACATGAAATTAAAATAACCGTAATCAGAGTCGCCACCCCCGCCGTCAAAGAGCGTGACATCTGCACAAAAGACCATTCGGATGGGCAGTCATGCAGCCTTAGCTACGTTTACCGATACCATCCCTCAGTACTCGGGTACCAAACCCCGCTCCAATTATGAACGCCCTGATTTTATAGTTATTCTGACTTGGGTGGTTGACGATGTGCGCACTCGTCACTGCGTGCGTGAGTGTTCTGCGTATGTGTTGTCGTGCTGTGATGTGGTACAGGTTGCTGCTGCTGCGATCATTGCCGATGTTTCCGTTGTCCTTCCTGTTACTCTTGCTGCCTATCGCTATCGCTATTGGGGTGCATATCACTGGTTTTGCTAAGGCTGCAGTTGTTGCTATCGTGTGGTATATCTAGAGCTGGTTCATGTTGTTTCAGTTTACTGCCTGTGCATGGTTTCGAGTGGCGTCCTTTGATGTTGCTGCTGCTGCTGTGTTCCTTGGTTGCGGTGATTGTGGTGGTTTTCGGCAATCCCCAAGCCTAAACTCAAGAACCTTCAGCAATCCTAAATCCTAAGCTCTAAACAAATCAGCAAGTCATCGAAGGGCTTCTCTTTGAGGGCTCTCACACTCTTCGAAGGCCTGGAGCCCACCCTGCGCGTGGTCGCATCCGAGGCGATGGCAGTTTAGGGCTGGGGCTTAGGGCTTAGGGTTCAGGGTAGTGGAGATCCCCACACTCCAAAACCGGCAGAAAACGTTAATCAGACCTTAAGGCTGTTGGTCCGAACTTGCGATTGAGGGTGTTCGAAGTTCGAGTTGATGTACCCTACGGCTCATACAGCCGCGAAGCCTTTGATAGTACGGTCTTTGAGTCTATATCCCTCAACCCGTAACCCCGCAAGAACTGAAGCATGCGTCCCTCTTCTCTAAAGCAACATTTGATCTCCCACAAATGCGTTGGCATCATTGAGGTCGGGCTGTGAGACCCAGAGAGCCCAATACCCCGTAATTAAGGAATATGGCTTAAAATATATAGGGCTTCATATTACGATTTAAGCTATATTCCTTAATTAAGTGGTATTGGGGCTCTCTGGGGAAAGTATGTGCATTATATGGGTCCTTGGTGTGCGCGGTGGTCAGGTCAGGATTGTTCATTACTCTCTGCCGTAGACTGTGAAATACTGGGGTCTGAATTATTACGTTTCTGTTTCTTGAAAGGTTCTTTAATCTGCAGCACCTTCGCCCCAACATATTTTCTAACTACCAAGGCGCCCCAGCCAAGCGCCAAACCCTGACTGCTCTGAGGTCGACTCGTTCTTCCCCTTCCAGGCATGCAAGGCAGCCGCGGGGTTTAGGTTTTAAGGTTTAGGGTTGGTTGGGTGTCGAAAAGCCGTCACCCGTGCTCACCCCACTCGGGCTTTTGTGACATGCTTCGTGCAGACCCAAAAAAGAAGCCCTTAAGACAAACCAACAATATATAAAAAATATATAGAAGCAAAAAAAATATAAACATATATGAAAACAAAAAAAATATATATATATATATATATATATATATAAATCAAATAAGAAACCCAAGGCCCAAAAATCATCCCAAAAAGGTGCTCCAGCGCCTTGCCAAGCGCTTCGGGGCTGCCGCCGCAGGCGACCGACGCGTTGCCCAGCTGGCCAGCAGGCGATCCCGGTCAGAGTCACTTGGAGGGCCAGGGGACTTAGTAAGTTGTTTATAAGTAGGCTTGTAATTGGGGCAACTCCACTTAGGATACTTATAACCTATAACTCCACTTATAACCTACTTACTACGTCTCCTGCCTCTCCAAGTACATTCGGTTTGATGGGAATTCCAGAGGTTTCTAGTTATCCATGAGGTCTTAGTGTAGCTCTAGACCGAGGAGCCTGTCTGCAAGGGATATTGTATCTTTGCCTGAAACCTGGCTTATGTTTTGCGTTGCGGGAGGAACAGTTGTCCTGCAGTGGCATGAGAAGGCCAAGTCGAAGGTTCCTACTACCCTGGATCTGACAGATTCTGACGATGCCTGGTAAGAAAAGTGACGGTGACGCTGTTTTTGATGATAGTGATGATGACGATGATGAAGATGATTGTGATGATGATGATGATGATGATGATTGTTATGATGATGGCGACGAAGAGTGCCTTATTTACCACGGTCGCGTCACCGTCGTCGTCGTTATCGTCATCGTCAATATCACCATCACTATCATCGCCAGCAGCAGCAGCAGCAGCAGCAGCAGCAAGGGAAGTGGCACAACTGTTACCGGCAACAACATCCCGATCGCAGCCACTACGTTGTTCGTGTGCGAGTCGGATGGCCTTGTCAAGGGTTTCAGTCTTCAGCTGTGCGCGTAGAAGTGAAGGAGTCTTTCTTTTTCAGCTTCGCATTCCGATACTATAAGGGCCTTAATTATCACCTAAATCACCTATATACTATCTTGGCGGGTTCCTTATTATATCTATAGTATAAGGGGCCACCCCAAACCGTATTCTAATTATTGAGGCCCCTATATTAGTTCTCTTGCGCCACGTGCCCGCGAGATGTGCAGCCACCATGCCCGGAGCGGACGGCGTGTCAGTGTCCCGCGTTCCTGGACAATCCTAGGTTGGATTTTGGGACCTTTTTTATTTTCCTTATTTGGGTTTATAAGGGACCCTATATATAAATATTTTTCATGGTGTTTAAAGGCCAACCCAAAATCAGACCAGATTGCACACGCTTGGGGTCTGGGCTTTAGGGTTAAGGTTTTAGGGTTTCGGTTTAGGGTTTAGGGTTTAGGGATCTGGGGGTTCCAGGGTTTCCGGGTGTGACAGACAAACGCCTTATGGCTAATCAGGTCAAGATTTGATGCTTCTTTGCTTCTGCATCGATCTATCAAGGAATTTGGCTAACCTGACAGAAATACTGGTTGGTACGGTAACTGGGCTTTGGAGTACCATCCTTTAATACTTCTTGGGGACCTGCTGCTTGAAGGGAACGAATTTTGAAACAAGAAGTCTATACTCTTTTCTCCCCGGTTACTTCGAAGCCCAGGTAAGGCAGAACATGTGTCACATCGGCTGTCCTGCAATCACCGAGGGATTGCTGCGCAGACTGGCAGTCTCCTATAACCTCAGGAACATCTAGTTAGGGTTAAGGGTTTAGGGTTGAGGGGTTTAGGGTTTAGAGTTTAGGGTTTAAGGTTTTGGGGTTTAGGGTTTATATAGGGTTTAGAGTTTAGGGTTTAGGATTTAGGGGTTTAGGGTTTCGGGGTTTAGGGGGGAGGTTCCTAAGTACATCATCCCCAACAGCTTTGCATTCCAAATCACGAAAGTTTTACCCGCGCAAAAATGTCACAACGCCGCAAAACGGACACCAATGCACGTAGGTGCCCCATCGAACAGCCACACCAGACAGAACGCATGCTAAGTGTAGACGACAAGTAAAAAACACATCTTCCAAAAGTTGCAGCCACATCCTGCAACCCTCAACCCTCATCTAAACCCTGAACCAAAGCCCTACACCTTAAGCCCTCAACCCCGAAACCAAAACGCCCGACTGGAAACTTCACGCAACCAAGGGCCTCTGGGCGCTTAAACGGCTTGGCCTCCGTCACGACGAAATGCTGCAGGCAGCTGTTTAGGATTCAAGGTGTCAGATTTCGGGTTTAGAGCTGAGGATGTAGGGTTCGAGTTCAGGATGTAGGGCTTAGGATTAGGGCTGAGGATTCGAGGTTCAGGAGTTTGGGTTAGGGTTCACCTGGAGCTTCACTTTTCGCTCTTGCATGACGCCGTGATTTCCAATTTAGGGTCTGAGGTGTTGGGCGTGCTTAATGGGGTTTCAGGGTAGGTACGTTCCAAATCCTAGGCATGAACGCGGCCCAAAGACAGTGATATTTCAGGCATTTAGGCTTCTTAAAGCCATATTTGGATAGCCTATACCCTACAGCCCTGAGCAATCGGGTCTTCTTCCTTAAGTCCTACACCCTAATCCCTAAAATCAGCCCTATAAGTGATGTGCTCCGGCAACTCTGAACCCTTGTCCTCCATCCCGGAGAACCAAAACTCACCAAAACGCGGCCAATCTGGACTCTCAGCTAAGAAAAGGCTCTCACGTAGGGCAGTTCGGGCGCAGAGCCGTTGTTTAAGGCATAATCAGCACAATTGCAAGGTTTCGGGGTGCTCTGCAAAAAACTGCAGTTGGATTGCTTCGTGGATCTAACACTAAAACAAAAAATCTAATACAGGGCCTCAAAAGGAAAAGGGGGGTAGGGTACAGTCAAAACATATCAAGGAACCCTGAGGAATGACATTGTTTAAACTATTACAGGGCTTCAAAACTCAGAATAGGATATAAAAATACTATAGTTATAGTATAGAACCCCAAGTAGTATAGTACTTACTGATTAAGGCCTCTACATTGTTCCGACCCCGACGTTGATCGCAGCACGCCAAGATCCAGGGGCTCAGTCTCTCGTGCGACATGAGATCGCAGAATCTTCATGCCTCCTTACACCCACCAGCCCTGATCAAACCCCGATCCGAATCCCAAAGCTAGAAATTTAATGCTATGATCTCTGCACCCTTCGATTCCTACGGAGCCTCGGGACCGATCCCTGATACCGTGACCTTAATCCTCCAGCCTTAAACCTACACCCTAAACCCTATAACCCGATCCCTGAAAAGGTGACCTAAACCAGTCTAAACGGACCTAAACCAGTCTAAACGGACCTAAATCATTACCTATACTATTTTGGGGGGGCTCCTTACTATAATTATAGTATACTGGGCCCCGAAACCTTGTTCTGATTCTTATATTAAGCTCCTATACTACGCAAGCCCGAAAAGAGGCGGCATCCCTTCGGCTGCCGGAGGTGTTTCTCAGACCGCATTGAACTAGGGGTTTAGAGTTCATAGGGGTTTACAGGCGTTTTAAGGGGGTTCAGGTTTAGAGGTTTGGGGTGTAGGGTTTAGGGTTTAGGCTTTGCGTTTAGAGTTCATAGGGTTTTACAGGCGTTTTAAGGGCGTTCAGGTTTAGAGGTTTGGGGTTTAGGGTTTAGGGTTTAGGCTTTGCGTTTTTTGGTTTCGGGCTTAGGGCTTATAGGGTTTGGGTTGAGGGTTTAGGCTTTGAGTTTAGGGCTTTAGGGTTGCTGGCGGCAAGACAATCATCAAGAGAAGAACAGAAAAGGACTGGCTTCTTGTGTGATATTGACTTACTTGCATAGTTTGTGTTACCACAATAAGGGATCCTCATTACATCCTTCAGTGACGACAGCAACCCCAAGAATGGCTGATTCTGCCGGCGACGAAGACAAGGATTGACAGCAACCGTAGAAAGCCGCAGAGCTGCGAATCATCGCACCAATCAGTGGAAGAATCAGACATGAATCGCGAAACAGGATTCTGAGTTTCGGGGCTTCAAGGCTCGGAGGTGGTTGAGGCTGATGGTCACCATCCCAGGGTTGAGGGCTCAAGTTTCGGGTTTCCAGCTTAGGGCTTAGTGTTTCCGGCCTGGAAACCCCAAAAAGGCTCGGCGACTGTGGGCCTATCTCCTTGGCTACGGCTTGGCACGCCTTCGAGGTGGCTAGCTAGAGAGGGCTGTAGGTATAATCTAAGATTCGATAAATATAAAAAAGGAAACCTAAAACTCGAAACCCATAAACCCTAGAACCCTTGCTTTAGGGCTCCTAGTCGTTCGTGGGTTTAAGGTTAACTGCAGGCAACGAACTGCAAGCTTGGAGTTTAAACGGTGAAGGGTTTGGGGGTTTAGGCGAAGGTTGAGGGTTTAGTTTTTGTTTTTTCCTGAGCGCTGGGAGGCCGTGTTCTCAGTCGTACATGCGACACTGATGTTGGTCTGTATGTTCATGGTTGGGAGTAGGAATGAGAGCGTCTGCGGTGGCAAGCGAGTGCACCCTTCTGATCGCAGACATCGTTTGGTGCCACCGCTACTTCTGTGATTGTGGTTCCGGGTGTAGGGCTTCGGGGGTTGAAGTTATGAGTTATAGGGTTTGGGAGAAGTTACACTTTAGGGTCTTGCGAAGAAAAGGCTAAGCCAAGACCTGAAGCAAGCTTTATCCTTCATATTGAAGCTTGGCCCTTGAGTTGTCCAACTCGTAAGGCTCAAAACCAACACCCGAAACTCCAAACTTAGGGTTTAGGGTTTAGGGTTTAGGGTTTAGGGTTTTCATTGCCCGAAACTCGAGCACCGATAGCCCAGACCACTCCAAACCAAACTCTAAAAGCTAGATTCCTACAGATCGGCAGACCCCTTACGCGGACCTCTAAGACTCTAGGAACAAGGAGCTACCGAACAGAATCATAATTCCGGCCTGAACTCTAAACCCCCACATTCCCTCAAGTCGAACCCTGCACCCGAACCCCGAAGCAAAAGCTTAAACACCCAAATTCTGAGACTGAAAAGAGCCAGCCCTTGAGCCAACAAACCACAATCCCTCCCCTCCTCTCTCACGTTTTTTTTTTTTTTTGTTTTCTCTCTCTCTCTCTCTCGAGACCCACCCTTCTCTCAGTATACATACGCATATGTTTTTACATATATATATATATAGACAGATAGAGATAGACATCTATATGTGTATGTGTATGTCTATGTGTATGTGTACGTGTATGTGTATGTGTGTATATGTATCTGTATCTGTACATTATTATACATATGTAGATGTGTGAATGTGGAAAGACAAGCAGCAACCAACGTTCCGAAGGTGTTGCAGTTCGAGCCTGCGGAGTGTTTGGCGAAACTCACAGAGCAGGCCTCCGAATTAAGCATAAGAGCAGTAACAACAAAAGTCAGTACAATGCTATAACATTATGACGAGATGAAGAGTAACTATCAAGAAAGCGAACAATGCGAAGAAGATGGTTAGCACACTATATATGTATATATAAGTAATATGACAAAAGGGATTTCGGTATGGATTCTATGCGGTGTTTCTGGGAAACTGAAACGGTTCTACGAGGTTGCTTTTAATTCAATGGTTCTTTGAGGGTTCTATGAGGTGTTGTGAGGGGCTTGAAACGGTTCTCCTCAAGGGATCCTTGATGGCTTTACACGAGTTTTAGGAGGGGTTCCACAGCGTGTCGAGGGTTGAGTTGTAGAGTTCCTGTTTGGTATTTTTGGTCTACGCTTTGGAGTTCATGATCTTGGTTCGGGTGGAAGGTTTAGGTTTACGGCTTCGGTTGGGGATTCAGGGCCCATTTGCGTCGTGAGGGGTAGGGTAAAACTAATGTCGACTCCTTGGGTATGAGAGATGGCTGGTTTTCCATATTAAGGTCCCTTTTGGGGCCCTTTCTATTTGGGTGCCGTACTATCTGGAGGCCACGAACTACCCAGATCGAGTTTGTGGTTTGTTTTTGCAGGCTGAAGATTTCAAGTATCCGGGTGAAGAGCTTTTGTTCAGGATCTATTCTATAGGATGCAGCTAGGATGGGACTCATAGTGCTCCTCGAACCGCTGTGGCAGCTGTCACGTCCTTACCACTCTTCAGGAACTCAAGAGGAGGATCATCTACGATTGCTTTCGGAGATGTTCTCCTTCATATGTGACGAGCCCCCAATGGAGGTCTTCATCGTTTAGGCAAACCACGGCTGAAGCCACTCAGTGAAAACGTTAGACTGAATTGTTTGCATTGGCCTTTCGTGGGCCTCGAACAAGCGTCTGTGAAGCCTAAGTGCCTGTTTGTCCTAGACCCCGAATCCCGAATGCTGCCAAACCGTTAGGGGTACTTAGAAATGGTTTTTAATCTTTGGTTATTATAATCCCTAAGAAACAGCTAAAACTAAATGTTTAACTAGGGTTCTAAGTTCAGTATAGAACCCCTATAAACCATGTAAGCCCTAAACCAAACACCCGTCGCACGAATCCGTCAGGTCCTTCAGCGCACCTCGGAGTGTGATGCTCCGGAGGCCCCCTACCTACGCCACCAGCTTTCCTATACTTGTTGTAAGTATCACTTTAATGTTCGGGTTTAGGGTTAATAGTTGGACGCTCAGGCTGCGAAGTCGTAGGCTTGTTGTTGCGCTTGGTGCGGAGGCAGTTTTCTTTCAAGTCAAGAGGCGCAAACATCAAATGGAGAAGCCTATGCTTGGTGCGCAGGCAGTTTTCTTTCAAGTCAAGAGGCGCGAACATCAATTGGAGAAGCCTATGCTGCATGCTTGAAAGCAGAGTGGGGACGCTTGGTTCTTCGTGCAGATGCGGTAGCATCCGCCAGAGTCATGTCACAGAGGCTTTGTATCTGAACTAAGTTGGCGCTGGGTTGCCATGGACCTTACACGGACCGTAAACCCCAAACCCTAACCCAGAACCCTGAACAACAGAGGCAACAGCAAAGCTAGCTAGCCTGAGCCATCCTCTGGTTGCATTGATTTCCAGGTGGCCATTGTACTGCATGCGGCAGCGACACTGCAGTTCCCTTCGCGCGATGGGCTATTCAAGGAGCTTCTTCAGATCCCTGTCGTAGCATTTGAAAAAATCTTGTGCTGGTAAAAGCTAAGTACAATTTACGTTGGCACAAACCACGCCGATGCTGTTAACGTACTTGTTTGTGTATTTCCGGCCACGGTCAAATGTCGTTAACTAGGTGTGTGTGTAGATACGTATACATATACACAGTTCAGATTTACATAATAGTACATACATACATGCGTACGTACATACATACGTACACACATACATACATACAGACAGACATACAGACATGAATACTTACATGCATGCGCACACATACATGCACATACACATACACATACACATACACATACACATACAGACACATACACACGTGCATACACATACATACACCTGCATACACATGCGTACACATACATACACATATGTAGACATACACACACACACATCTATACACATGCATACGTACATACGGACATGCATACACACATACATACATAATACCCACATCACACATGTGTATGCATGTATATATATATATATACATGCATGCATGCAGCATGCGTGGGTGTATGTATGCATGTACGTTTGTGCTTATGTACATGTGTATACATATACACACATACACATGTATATGTAAATGCACTGCAGAATTTGTAACTATCTTTGCTTTTTTTCAGACATTTATACATTTCTGTGTTCGCATTGTATATGCGCTTTCTGGTTTATCACCAGGTCAACGTGTAGCGCGTTTTCGGTTTGTTTATAGTTACATGGAGAGATAGGCAGACAGAGAGCGGGATTGCGCTGTGCATGCTTGTTCTTGATGACACATTGGCGTGCTGCTATGACTTCCTCAAGTTGGCGCTCGTCTTTCCATCATGCTGTCGACCAGTACTTCTTGCCGGCACTGACGTGTTAGTTCGTTGCTTTCTCTGTGTTGATACCAAGATGTTTCGAATCCGTGTAGTTGTTGCTTCAACCTTTTGAAGTGTATATACTCCTGGCGCATTAATGCGTGGCGCTTGCACGTTCAGTATCCGAAGACCCATGTCTGTAGCTGTGTGAGCGTATGAAGCTATGCAGGTCAACATCGGTCCATGATCTTTGGGCCTGCCTGCGTGTTTAACAGCATAGCTCCACTTCTTTCAGCAAGGAGGTAATAGAGGAGCCGAAAATTCACACCACTTTAATAGTATTCATTGGGGAGTCCTTCTTGCGTTTGTAATAGTACCACCTGTATACATATACATATACATATACATATACATATACATATATATGTGTATATATATATATATATATATAGATGTATATGTATATACATGTAGATACTCCAGAAGCCTGCTCTGATCATAAGGTCGCCACAGTACCCTGTCACAGCAGTGGAGTGTCTTGTCCAACCAGCAGTGTGAATGCAATCGGAATGCTGAACCAAGTCTGAGACTCCTAAGTCTTGAACCCAAAGGGTCCAAGTACCATTATAGCAGGTAGTTTGAGCTCTAAAGTATATACTAGACTATACCAGTACTTGGACCCCTTGGGGAAGCATGAGGCATGTTCGCAGCAACGAGGGCAAGTTCAGTGCACGACACCTCGCCGTTTGCTTCCATGCGGCGGCGAAGGCCTCTTGGGCCCTGTTTGAGTGTATACGGCTCGTGATTCTTGATGTGAACAGCCTTATATGATCCACACACTGCTCTGTTTATGTCATGCATCCGTGTGGGTTTCGAAGCCCTCTACAGTTGCTGTCCTTGCTTTGCACGCCCTTTCCCCCGCACCGATCTGATTCTATCGATCCAGAGTTTGAGGTTTCTGGTCTACAGAAAACCATCTGAAGCCCAAAAGGTCACACCATGCCCCTTGACGCCCTCCCTTCATCTGCTCTGGTGCATTCCCGGTGTGTGCAGGCATTAAGTTTGTGTCTTCAGTAAAGAGCGCTAAAGAGCGGCACTGCTTCGGGAAGTGTTCGAGGTGTCAAGCTTTGGACGACCTGCACTTGGTCGTCTGGTAGGGTAGCCTAGGCTCCAAGAACAACGGCTGATGCCCGAGGTCGGGCTGCGAGATGAGGCTTTATGTGACATTGTCGCGAGACGATTCAGCGGCCTGGCAGACGGAAGGATCGGTCGAATATTCGTCTTCGGTCTTTGTTCCTATATGGGGTCATGCTACTGGGCCTTGGGCTCTGCCACTGCCTGGTACTCCAGTTGCCAGGTGAAGACAAAGCTTACGAGCCGTGAGTCTTCTCTGGACGGGCTGTTTCCAGCTCACGCGCGTGTCGATATCATGCACTGTCATCGCTTGTGGTTTCCTGCTCCGAGGCCATCACATCGAGGACACGGACGCTCTTGCACTGACCAGCGCGGTCTATGCCTGTGGCCTCGTGGCGCACCCCGATCTGGATATCAACTGTTTCTGGAATAGGATTGCCTTGACACGATTTCACAGGAAGGCTGCATGGACGTTTGCAGGATTGCATGTTGGAGGACGCTTAACTCGCCTTCGCGTGAGTGATAGCGAAGAGCATTCAATCTACTATGGCTTGCTTCGGTTTCTGGACTATGGGGCTTAAGACAACCGCTCAATGCAATAGAAACTCAGAGCAAGAACGTCGTCGTAAATTTTGAGGCACCAGGCGTCAGCCGGAAGTTCTGCAGCAAGTCCCGGAAAGCTGATCCCCATTTTTTGGTTTAACCATTTTTATAACTAGGATCTTTCAAGGTATCCCAAAAGGGGAACTACGATGGATACTATAGATACATTTATTGAGTATGATGGTAAGAACTCGAACAAGATGATGGTGACCAGTATGACGAGTACTGGTTGCCTCATGTTCAAAATGTCAAAAATAGTCGCGTTCCTGTCATGAAATTACTGGGCCCATAACCCCAAAACCCCTAAAACCCCAAACCCTAAAACTCTAAAGCTCTAAACCCTAAAGCCCGAAACCGGCAGGCCCTAAAACCCCAGAATTCCACCGTGGAACTCCTTGGCCTGAGGCTAAGAGCGGCCATCGGACCTAAGCCTAAACGTCTGAGAGCCTTTTTTGCTAGGATGCCCAGTAGTACCCTTAGGGATCTATAAGGGTTCCTTAAAGGGATCTATAAGGGTTCTATAAAGGGTTTAGGGTTCTATAAAGGGTTTAGGGTTTCCGAAAATTAGGGGCTAGGATGCCCAGTAGTACCCTTATTCCCTTTTTGTAGTCCTAGGTTCCTTGTAAAGTTACCCAATACCAAAAAGAGAGGCCTTTTTATTCTTAGGTTACTGAGTATCCTACTTTTGTTGTTGTCGAAGGATGTTGTGGGGTTTTATAGAATTTGGTAGATAGATGCCTCATCATATACTACTATCCCATTCATATCCCACTCAGGGAGTGTATGGACTTCATGGATTTAGGGCTTCCGTGGTTTTCATGTGTGAGTTTTGGTGGTTTAGGCTTCGAGGCTTCAAAGGCGTTTCGGGAACTCCCCGAATCCCTTTCAGACTCTACTTAAAGGATCATGGGACTTAGTAACTGGGGCTAAAAGTAAGGTAACAATACTTATAACTACTTGTATCCCCAATTAGGGTAACCTTACTGACAAAGTCACCTGATCCTCCATGTAGACCCTAAACCCTAAACCCTATAGATCCCTTTAAGGAGCCCCTATAGATCCCTTTAAGGAATCCTTTCAGAACCCTTACTTACTAAGTCACCTGATCCTTCGACTCTCAGCGCCTCATTCACAGCTTCTCTTTGTCATAGTTGGGTTACATTTTACATTTTTTGGGTACTTAAACCCCATAAGGAATAAGAATGTAATTTTTTTAAAACCTATCCCAACCATGAACTAGTTCCTGGGAGATCAAAAAGACTTACCCGCAGCCCGAAGTCGCAGGGTCTTAGGGTTTAGGGGCCCCTAAGGCTCTTAGACTGTGAGTTCGGGAATCTCTATACTCCTGTGCTTTGCAAGTCGCCGAAGATAGCTTTGGATTCCTAAACTCTCGGAGTTTAGGATTTGGGGATTTAGGGTTTTAGGAAGTTCTTCGAAGAGACCTAAGATCGGAAACTCGAGTCCTTCTGAGTTACTTCGACGAGCTCTTCTTCCAGAAGGTTTCCGACTGGCTCCTTCGACCCTCGACCCTTAAGAGTGCGGTTTGGGGCTCAGGTTGTGGAAGGTTCCCTAAACCCTAAACCCTAAACTCTAAACCCTAAACCCTAAACCCTACATCCTAAACCCTAAACCCTATGAGCCCTAAACCGTTTGGGGCTCCAGGGGTTCAGGGATTGAAGGTTGAGAGGTTGGCTTGCAGCTTTTCAGGCTCCGAGGGTTCAGGCATCGGTCTTTAAGTTCAGGGTTTAGGGTTGGGGCTTGGGGTTTGGGGTTAAGGGTTTAGGGTTTTAGGGTTTAGGGTTAAAGGCCTAGGCATAGTTCTTTAAGTTCAGGGTTTAGGGTTTAGGTTTAGGGTTTCTGCAGTGTTTTGGGGCTCATTGGGCAGAAGGTTTGAGGCTCGCAGGATGTAGAGACATGGCAGACGTCCGGTCCTCTTGGAGGATCGGGGGACTAAGTAAGGTTATATGTACCTATTAGTTAGTTTTTAAGTAATTATGAGTACAGTGAGCAAACGTACTGTGCCTGAAACCAGATTTACTACGTCCCATGATCCTTTAAGGAGGGTTTAGGGTTCCTGAGAGGGATCTACAAGGGTTTCTATCGGGCTTCTATAGGGTTTCGATAAGGATGCTAGAAGGGTAGTTCTCTGAATTAGGATCCCTTTTCAGATCCCAAGAATAGTACAGCACCCTGGTAAAACGGACCCTGAAAGGGATCCTGATACACCCATACGAGTCTACGTTGACCCTAAAGTACCATCCATATATATATATATATATAGGGACTACTTTAAACTAAGCAGATACTATATATGAGTACATGGACTCGTAGTGGGCTGTGGCGCCTAATTGCCGATGACTTTCTGCTTCTCATGCGTTCCGCCTGGTGCCCGGCAACCGCAGCTATATGATTGAAGTCACGGCACACCCTAGACCCCCAATACCTTGAGCAGTAATCCGTAATCCCTAAATTCAAACCCCCCAAAATACCCTACACCCTAAACCCATAAAACCCCCAGAATCCCGTAGACTCTAAGCGCTGGCATCCTTCCACCCTGAACCCACTTCGTCGCTTTCCCAACGCTCGGAAGCCTAAACGTACAACAAACCCGAATAGTGCTGTAAACCGACAATGCCGAAATCCTATAGCCATATCCTCACCCTACGTATCGTTTTGGGATGATGTGTAATGTGTACTGTCCCTTATTGTTCCCCCATTAAACATCTTTGGGGCTGGTGACAGTTGAAGCCCCGCCCTCCGCCTTCGATCCCTGATGACCCTAAACCCTGAACCTTTAATCCTGCACCTTACAGCCTGAACCCTAACCCTATGAACCCTAAACCCTGATGCTTTCGCTCAGCCGCGTCAGGTGCACTCGAGCTCTCGGGACGCCGGTTAGAACCCCAGCAGGCCATCTTCATGGGTTCGAGATTCAGAGAAAAACCTTTGGGGTTTTTGTGTTTCTTTAAAGAGGAAACCTGGTTTATAGTTCCTGTAAAGGGAAACGTAGACGGTCTTCGGAACTTAGGTTTTTTTTTAAGGGTCAGTTTTGTTGCACCTCTCGCTGTAAGAAGGAAATAGGCATGAAGCCCTAAACCTTGGAATCTATAAACCTTGATCCTTGTGCTGTTCCCTGCACAGCGCATCACCCGTGCCATCTTAACCCTCAATCCTAAACCCATCCCTGAAACCCTGAACCCCACAATTCTCGAGACTCTAACTAAACTCTGAACCATCCTTACATCCTAAACCCTCAACCCTAGTTCAGCCTTTCAAGCCTGGGAAATCCAAGTGGCACCTGCCGGCCACACAGGTTTCCAACATGGTGTACACCTTTGGCAAGCTCGGCTTCAAGAAGGAAGAGGTGGAAACGCGCGGGAGTTTAGGAAGTTCAGGGCTTAGAGTTTAGGGTTTTGAGGTTTGGGCGAAGATGAGGGGGTCCTTTAAAGGCTCATCTAGGGTTGAGGGGTTCATGGGTTTAGGGTTTAATTAAAGGGTTTTGGGTTTGGGGTTTAAGGTGGAAACAGGATGGGAGAGGGGGACCCTCAACCCTAAACCCTCCGGGGGATGTAGAGTTGGGGCTTTTGCGTTTAGCATCCAAGAAGGTGGTTAAGGTTTAGGGTTTAAAGGTTTTAGGGTTTGGGGTTTAAGGTTTTGCACAGGTTTAGGGTTTAGGCTTTTGGGGTTTAGGGTTTGGGGGAGAGGAGGGCGAAGTATGGGGGTTCAGGGTTAAGGGTTGGGGTTTCTGTGTTTAGTATCCAAGGTTGGGGTGTCGGGTTAGGGACGGAATGCATGAGTGCATGCGTATGCACACACATACGTATAAATACATATTCATATTCGTATCTATATATTTGTGTTTGCACACACACACACGCATGCTAGGGTAGTAATATATAATGCCACATCATATGATAGAATAGAGCAAAACAGCATAATTACCGTAGCAAAGTATAATAGAACAGCAAAGGAAAGAAATAACAGAGCGTACTTCACCACAATATTGCGTATGTGAAGCCTCATGATATACCATGGGTTTCGATTCACTGTATAATAGTCTTTGTTGCTGAAAGGTTTAGGATTTCCGATTCGGTTTTCTAGTCAGAGCTTCCGAAATCTGTGAGAGGGTAGTCCCCAGTTCACGGCTAACGGGCCACAGAAACGCGGGATATAGGGTTGGCCAGAAACACGAAGATGGTGGCTCTCCTAATCCCTTTGGCTACAGCACCCGCTGCCCCACAAGCCCTTGTCCGGCTAGTGAGCCCCAGCCCATAGGAAAAGAGGCGCAGTTGAGACCGTGAATTGCAGGACCCTGAACAAGAAGACCCCCACAACCAAACCCTGAAACCCAACTTAAACCTGTGTTCAGAGAACTTGTCTGCATCAGGACTCTTTCACATGCTGTTGCCAACAGCTGCACTGAGGTGTAGCCGTAACACAAGCTATGCTCATGATCAACATGGTAGCATATGCTTCTTACAACATGCAAACCCGAAATTGGAGTATAAAGCGCCGAACCTGAAGCTCTAATGCCTCCTCTGGCTTACACGCTCCGTTCCAAACCCGTTTCAACAGACCTTTCCAAAACACACTGATAAATGTCACATCCGACGTCAAATACATGCATAAAGTACATACATGACAAACAAACACACACACACACACACAATATTCTATTACATTATAATATGTTATATTTCATTACGCTAAATTATATCATATTATGTATATATATATGTACATACACACATACACGGGTAATGATCCCTCCCGAGCCAGAGCTGCTCTCGCAGGTCCTCCTGCGATGCGCGGAGTTCGCCATGTCGGACCGGGGTTTGGAGATATTTAGGGTTTAGGGTTGTAAGTACCTACATATATACATATATATATATATATAGACAGAAAGAGAGAGAGAGAGAGAGAGAGAGAGAGAGAGAGAGAGAGAGAGAGAGAGAGAGAGAGAGAGAGAGAGAGAGAGAGAGAGAGAGAGAGAGAGAGAGAGAGAGAGAGAGAGAGAGAGAGAGAGAGAGAAAGAGGAGAGAGCGAGAGAGAGAGAGACAGAGAGAGACAGAGAGAGACAGAGAGAGAGAGAGAGAGAGAGAGACAGAGAGAGAGAGAGACAGAGAGAGAGAGAGAGACAGAGAGAGAGAGAGAGAGAGAGACAGAGAGAAAGAGAGAGAGAGAGAGAGAGACAGAGAGAGGCAGAGAGAGACAGAGAGAGAGAGAGACAGAGAGAAAGAGAGAGAGAGAGAGACAGAGAGAGACAGAGAGAGACAGAGAGAGAGAGAGAGAGAGAGAGAGAGAGCAGTCTGACAGCTGGGCAGCTACAGTCAGCCTGCTCCTTGAGGGGACGGACAACTTGATGGAGGAGCTGGACCTTCTGAACTTTGCCCACGCCTCGGACGTGAACGCGCTCGCGGAGGGGGCAGAAGAACGACCAACGCCGAGAACGGGGACAACGGAGGAGCGCATCTGTGCAGTGCTCAGGGATATCCGAGGGGTCCTCCCGTTCCACACCGGGGGACAGGCCGAAGTCAGAGCAATGCTGGCCTACGTGGGGGCGACCTTCGAGCAAATTGTCTGTGTAGACACACAGACGACCGACGACGCAGGGGAAACAGTTGGCACTGACCAGCCCCAAGCAGCGGGGACCATGCCGTGGGTGCCACCATTGGGCACAGCACAGTGGTCGGGGAGTCTGCCCACCTCAGGGGGAGAGTCCGACAGGGATGGCCCCACTCCACCTGATGAACTAGACGGGGAACCCACGGATGCAGAGTTGCTGGCAGCGATGGATGCAGCAGAACGACAAGCTGAAGAAGACGCCCGAGATGCTGCCCAAAGCTTGGGTCACGGGGGCACGCTGCTGGATGATGACGCAGAGCAAGGACCAGACGAACCAGCACAACTACTGAGTAGGGGGTCCAGCCACCGTAGGCGACGCATGCATGCGACAATGTATGACGATAACGGCGGATTCTGGCACCCGGGGGAACTGTAGCTAACTTGATGTTGCTAGTGCCAGCGGTGGTTGTTTGCTGAGGGTGCCGAAGCTGCGGAACCAATCCTGCAAAGTCCTGTACAGTGTGCATTGTGAGAGGGGCCCAGTCGAAGAACAGTTGAATGGTGACAGCTATGATGATTGTATAACTACACATGGCCGGGACCTCAGCCTGAACCCTAGTGTCTTGTGCAATACGTGGAAGTGCAAGGGGGACGGCTCTTTTTCTTTGCCACACGGATCAAAGCCCTGTAAGTGGCCAACCGGATCCGACCACCAACATGGTGGCCCACAAGGGGAACACAGGCGCGAGGCCGGGGGGTGATTAGATAGTGTAAAGGGTCTGGGGGTTCAACGGAGCCGGCCTGCGCACAAAGACCTCAGTGGGGTTTCACACAAAGACGCAAGACCCAGTGCGCGCATGCGCGCGGGGGGGGCCTAGCCTCCTTCTGGCTGAGTGCAAGCAAGAGAGAGAGAGAGACAGAGAGAGAGAGACAGAGAGAGAGAGAGAGACAGAGAGAGAGAGAGACAGAGAGAGAGAGAGAGAGACAGAGAGAAAGAGAGAGAGAGAGAGAGACAGAGAGAGACAGAGAGAGACAGAGAGAGAGAGAGAGAGAGACAGAGAGAGACAGAGAGAGACAGAGAGAGAGAGAGACAGAGAGAGAGAGAGAGATATATATATATATATATATATATAGGTAGATCGAGAAATAGATAGTCATCGGCGCCTTCTCAGTTGAAGTTGTGGGTTTAGATCTTAGAGCCTTTCGGATTGTTAGAGACGGTGCAGGATTTGGCGTGCGGTTTAGGGTCTAGGGTCTGTAGGGTCTATGAGGCTCTCAGGGTTTAGAGTTTGGAGATCAGACTTGTTTTTCGGGTCTATTAAGGTTTAGGGTTCTGGCAGGGAAGGTTTAGCATGCTGTTGAAATTTCGGCAATTCGGTCGAGATAAAGATTTCTGAATCAAAACGGCTAGCATTTGGTGATTCTGGAGTCTGATGCTTAGGAACTTGGGGCTCCCGGGGTTCCGGGTTTCAGGGTGTCACACTTAGGCTTCGGCGGCCTTGGCCCAAGGGGTTCTGGAGGCCAAACCCCACGTGACCCAGCCCTTCGCATGCCACAGTGCAAGATTCCCAATAGCAAAGAGTACAGATAAGCGGCCTTTGTCTTTGTAACTATAATCTCAAGACCATGCTCGCGTGTTTCTTAATGTCTCGAGAAACTTGATGCCGCTGCACTGTCTTTTGTAATACTGATAGTCCCCATGGCCATGCTGCAAGCAGATATGCATGTGGTGCGCACAACCAGGATTAGTAAATTGCTGGCAGTGGGGAACTGCAGGAATATTTACTGCAACAAGTATATTTTCATCATCAACATCATCATCAGCAGCAAAAACATCATTAACATAAGCATCATGATGGTCTTCTTCTTCACCACCATCATCTCCATCACCATCATCACCACCACCATCATCATCACCTTCATAATCATTATCATCATCACCATCATCACTGTCGTCGTCATGGCCTTCACCACCATCATTTCATCATCATGCCATAATCACCATCAGCAGCAAAGCTTGCCTCGTCACTCTCTTCATCTTCATTAAGAGGATTGGTGTCGTCCGTTGGCGAGCTTCACGGGTGAACGCTCTCCGGATCAACGTAGAAGTCCTCATGCAGCTTCCTTGAGGACTTCTGGCGCTTCAAGACGCAAGAGCTGGACAACCTCACTTACGGCACCATAGTCTGATCTGGGATTCATTTTGAGCTTATGGGTTCAAGGTGGTATGCGCATGGATTCAGTGGCCAGTGTCTTCAGAAGGCTACCTACATGTGTGGTGCCGCCAAAATAGGCTGCAACAGTTGTGTGCCACATTCCCGTACTGCCCAACTGGCCCGAATCGTCCCGAATCCTTCACGAGCCTTGCATCCACTACTTTCAAACCGCAGAAAGCTTACCGGATTCTACTTCCTCTCCCCTACCTCTCGAACCCGAGCCCTCAACCCCGAACGCCTTTCTTGACGCTTCGCACCCATGCCCTAACCCTTGAGATCTAAATCCCAAACCCTACGCCCTCAGCACTGAAATCCAAACCCTAAAGCACTAAAACAAGAGTCTTACAATACCAAAATTCGTCAACCTCCAAACAAGTGTCAAATCGTTTCCTGTGGCCAGGCATGGCTTTGCTGAAGTATCGCCACGACCCCTATCTGAACGCTTTGGCCGGGCATTTGGTGGAAGGAGCGAAGAAAGGTTTCGGGATGTCCATAAAGGTGCCGTCAGAAAGGATGCTGCAAGGCTTCTATTTCGAAGCATTCTCGAGGAAAGGTGGGGCGGAATCCGGTTGAGGATTGCGGTTTGGGGTTGTGAGTGCCGAGTTAACTGTTTTTCTTGTTTGGGTCTCAACTCTGGGCTAGAGATCATGGTCTACGCGTTGAAGGGCTTGGACCATCAGGTGTATCCTTTTCATGATCTGCCGTACTGGCAAATCCACACCCGCAACGTAGCTTTCCGCCCAAAGTTTCGTAGACTCGAGATTGCAGGGTTGGTTTCTCAGGGGTCCCGTGAGGCGCGTACTAGTTGGATCAAACAATGCTCAAGGTTTTCTGGCTCGGAAAACAATCCAAACAGCAGAAGTAGCAGTAGCGGCAAAAGTCCCGATAGCAGTCGTCCTTGCCATCGTTGTGGTAGGAGTCGTCGTCGTATTAGCCGTACTAGTACGAGCGGTAAGGAGGAGACAGAACAACCACGCCTTCACACGTCATATTATGTGCAGCGGCATGATTGTGTCTTTACTGTGCGCTACTGCTCTTCATGTATACCGATGCCGCTGCACTTATGCGACAAGTTGTTGTGTCATATCTCTTCGTATCGTTGTCGAATGATTCAGCAGATGTCAGCATGTGCATTGCTTCCGGTGTTATCGCGCACTGCTTACGGAGGAGAAGGAGATACACAAACTCCCGAATTGCAAGCCGACAACCCTCAACTTATGGACCCGGAACCCTAAACCCTCCTGAACCCTCCGCCGATAGCGCTTTCAGAAGGAGGCCGCGTCTTGCAGCTGGATGCACAATCCTTGGTCTCCATGGCCTACTCGATGCTGTGGCAGAAAAAGTAGCAGCTAGTAGTAGTAGTAGTAGTAGTAGTAGTAGTAGTAGTAGTAGTAGTAGTAGTAGTAGTAGTAGAAGTAGTAGTAGTAGTAGTAGTAGTAGTAGTAGTAGTAGTAGTAGTAGTTGTCGTAGTAGTAGTAGTAGTAGTAGTAGTAGTAGTAGTAGTAGTAGTAGTAGTAGTAGTAGTAGTAGTAGTAGTAGTGGTTGCAGTAGTAGCAGTCGTAGCAGTAGTAGCCGTAGAAGCAGCAGCAGCAGCAGCAGTAGTGGTTGCAGTAGTAGCAGTCGTAGCAGTAGTAGCCGTAGAAGCAGCAGTAGCAGCGTCGTGGTAGCAGCAGTAGTAGTGGCGGTGGTGGTGGTGCATCAGAGCCGCAGGAGCAGGAGTAGAGTAAAAGCGGCAGGAGAGATGGGAGGTGCAGGATCTGAGAATTGCCAGATCAGGAGTTAGAGGTGGTAGGAGAGGCAGGGTGCACTTAGAAGGAGTAGGATGCGGCTGCACCTCCGAATGATGATGTACATCCTGCATTACCTTCATGACCCTAGACGATGGGAATTCTGATATATTCCTGACGATGGGTAATGCAGGATTTATATCATCAGCCGTATCTTCAGTCTGTGCCAGCTTGAGGAGTGGTCTTCTGGGCTTCGCGAACCCGGCTCCTTGATTTCGCTTCGCCGGGCTGTGGGGCGTAGGTTCCTC
>CAJNDT010002024.1:735356-877307 GCA_905221615.1 Symbiodinium sp. CCMP2592
GGTCTTCTATACGGCACAGTCGATAGTGTTGAACGGCAGTCGACGAGTGTTATTGCGTTTGCAGGGCTTGACACCCTAAACCCTAAATCCTAAACCCCCAAGTCAGACTGGGAACCATTCAGCTGAGCTGAAACAGACACGCCTCCGTCCATCCAAAGCCCTATGCCCCCAAACCCCTGAACCCTACCCAAACCGCCAAACTCTAACCCAAATCAACAACATACTGCAGTCTTCTCCGTCGACGATGATCAGGTGACCTTCGACCGTGACGATGATTTCGTGCGAGGCTCCTCGCTGGCTCATAGACAGTTACACACACATGCACACATGCACACATATACACATACATACAAACATACAAACATACGTACATACATACATACATACATACACACATGTCGTGTGTATGATGTATGTGTGTATGCATGTTTACACTTATATGTATGTGTGTGCATGTACGTACGTATGTATGTAAGCATGTATCTAAGTATGCATGTACGTATGTATATGTATGTATGCATGCACGTATGTAGGCATGTATTCATGAATGTACACATGTGTGCATGTGCGTACGTATTTAGTTCAAGTATGTGTATATATATATATATATATACATATATGTACATGTGTCTATGAAAGCACATTGTTGCTACTTCTCTTGTTTCATCCTTTTTGGTGCATCCTGGAACATCGACCCGCTAGTCCTCATGACGGCTTGGCGAGAGAGCCCAAGATCCTCAAACGACCGTACACCAAAAACGGATGACGTTCATGACTTACCTTGGGTTAGGAGGGAATGGAAGAACGGTGGTAATAGTAGTTATAGTTATACCCTATTCCCCCATTCCCTACTAACCAATGGTAAGATGAATGCCAAGGGTTTCGGGCAAGGCCTCTAAACTACCCCTTATAGAACCCTTATATTATAGATCCCTAAACCCTAAACCCTTTAAGGAGCCCTTTAAGGAACCCGAAGTCCCATGAGCCAGGGCCGAGGGCTTCGCTTACCCTGGCTTTCACTTCTGCTAGTGGTTTTCAAAATTAGGGTCCCTTTTGGGGTACCCTAAGTATTAGGTGCCGTATTATAGTCAGGACCCAAAAAGGGACTATAATTTTGTGAGGCTCCCACGTCTCAAGTGTTGTTTGTGACGGGATGTTGGTTGATTCTAGCATGCTTGGTGAGGCTTCTGCCTGCCTGGCTTCGGACTAACCGTTGAATTTGTGCCTGTTCTCGCAATGTTGTGTTGTCTTGATGATTACAGGGTACTAACGAAGGAATTGTAGGATAATTACCCAGTTAGGGCTTAGGAAGAGGTCCCTAAACCCTAAACTTGCCCGAAACCCCTCAGGAGTCTGCTCCCAAGCCACAGCCAGGCGTAGCTGACCATTTGGCCTCCCGACTTGGCGAAGCCACCGGTCAGGCGCGGAACCCGCACATGTTCTTGAACCTTGAGGGCTCAGGGGATACTTATTGGCTTTGTTTTTTTACGGCCCCAATAAAAGACCCTATATATAATTTCGGCAAGCGCTTGAAGTTCACGAATTGGTGCCTAACCTGGCGTTCATTAGACTCGAGCGTGGCGGCATTCGACATTGATCCTGAAAGATATCTGCGGCTCGTTTAAATTCCATCATGCGTGTTTGGTGCAGGGCCGAGGGTCCTGTTGAGTCTTTTCTCTGTTATCGGATCATCGTGCAGCAGCAGGACGTCAGCCTGCCCCTGAAAGCCTCACACCTAACGCATCTTATTCAACTTTAGACCCCAAAAACCCTGCTGATTCTACGGCTTGAACCCTAATACTAATACTTCCTTGCCTTTGAGCTCTAAACCCTGAATCTTGCCGAAGGACATTGCAAATCCTGTCACGGCGCTGATGCGCATGTGAGACTCAGCCGCAGCAGATCGCGATTGGCGCTGGGGGGTTGGCGGGTTTGTGGTATGGTATCATTTAGGGGTCTGGCTTTTTGCGTCTCTCTCAGTACAGGTCGTATTTGCACGGACATGCGATCATTTAACCCTGTGACTGCACTGCCACAATAATTAGCAGCACAATAGACGCCCACGAATGATAGAGTGGAGACTTGGTCCCAGGCATTCCCCATGACCGGTTCTTCCGGACAGTGGCGTCCTTTATCACGAACCCGACGCTCGGATCAAAGAATTGCGAAATGTAGGTCGGATGCAAACCCCGAGCATTTAATAGTAAGCCCTAAACCCTGCACCCTAAAGCCCTGAAGCCCTAAACCGACCCTCTTCGGCTGCAAGAGACCGCAGTGGTTTCGGCGTCGGCGGGCTTAGAGCTTTTGGGGAGGTCACCCAACTCTTGGATCTGGAGTACCATGCTTGAATACTTCTTTTGGAGACCTGCTCCTTAAAGGAACCAGTATAAAATACAAGTCCTTTTTAAAGGACACCATTACGAAGTGGAAGTTTCTATGCTTTCTCCGCTGTTCTTTAAAGCCCACTGTACACGGTCTCTTGGCCCAAAGCCCTGCCGTCACGCCCAAAGACTCCTCCGGCCCTTAGGTCCCGGAGAGCGCTCCTAGTCTAGAGAAGCCTGAGTCGTTAGTCCTAGTATTGTTCTTTGGGTCCTTGTGGTAAGCCTGCTGGAAAAGAACTCAGAACCCTGTTCGAAATACCCAGGGCCCAGGCCCATGACCTTCCTCGGTCTCAAACCCTACACCCTAAGTCCCTAAACCGTAAACCCTAAACCCTCAGCACCTAAACCCTAAAGCTGCACAAAAATCACCCTCAATCTTTAAGCTCCTGAACCACTATACACAATATAGGGGCCTTAACAATTAGAATAGGGCTCTAGTGTATATTATTCTGTATTTGTAACAAGGAACCCCCCCAAATAGTATAGGTAATTATTGAGGCCCCTATATTACACCCTAAGCCCCTAAGCCCTGAACCCTAGGGGCTTGCAAACCTTGCTTCTCGCAGGCTCTCCTAGAAATGGCTGGGGTAGATTTCATGGCACTACTGATGATGCGGTTTTCATATCATCATAGTACATGATGAGCACGATCATTAGTATTATACTCATGCCTGTTGGTGTCATCGTTGTGGTTGTGATTAAGTGCAAAAAATGATGATGACGACGAGCGTCGCTTTATCATGTTGATTGATGGCTTATATACAAGCCTGAATGGTTACCCTTAGTATATTCCTTAGGGCTCCAAGATACTATCATGTACCCGGTACCCCAAAACCCGGTCGTCATGATTAGCTACTGTCAAAAGTATGTTGGTAATAGTCGTCATTTACTGTTGTTGTGAACATGACTACTAGTATTCAATATTTATGACAGTTCTCATGGTTGAAGACATCAAATGGCTATGACGATTCTTGCTATTGCATTGAAAGTATTCGTTGATTGTTATTTTTGTTCATTGTTCTTATGGGTATTGTTATGATGATTATTATAATTATTGTTGTATTAGTTCATTTTCCTTTTCTTATTTTTTGAGGTCCCTAGATTTCTCGAAGGAGCTCGCCCCTGCCTTTGCGAGACTTCACTCCGCAGGAGATCGCTCTTTGGCGCCTGATTGCCGGTTTAGGGGTTTACCCAGGGGCCCCAAAGTAGTTCCTTTTTGGGTGGGTCCTCTTTTTTGGTTAGGGGGCTTTAATATACTACCTACAAAGGAACTACTTTGGGGCCCCTGGGTAGGGTTTGGGGTTTTGGGGGTTTGAGGGTTAGGGGTTGAGGGCCTGGGGTTGAGGGTTTAGGGCTTTGGGTTGGAGGGTTTAGGGGTTTTGGGTTGAGGGTAGCGAGCCCTAAGTAGTTATGGTCTTCTTTATAGCCCTGGCTACTAAGTCACATGATCATAGAAGTGGCTTTCCAGGAAGGGCCAACCCTAGGATTTGAAAGCCCTACACCCTAAACCCATCAGCCTAAACCCTAAGCTCTTGTCAGAATCTCAACAGCCGCAGCCATGGGTCCTTACAAGTCTTGTCACAACAGGGTCCAAGGGTCATTTTCAGACTTTGAGCGTGCACCGACAAGTATGGCCACCAGCAGAGTTTGATTTTGGGGGGCTGAAACAAATTCGCCCACCCTGAAGCTTGTTTTTGGCCGTCGAAACAAACTCGTCGAGCCGGAGTTTTTAGTTAGTTTGTCAGCCAGCGTGTGTTGTCCGCCGCCGAAACGAACTCACCTGGTGGGAGTTTGTTTTTCGGCCTCCGAAACAAACCGAAACAAACTGGCCAGGCCACACTTTGTTTTTCACCGTAGAGACAAACTTGTCGAGCCAGAGTTTCAGAGTTAGTTTCTTTTTCCCCAGCTTGCCCCCACCCCTCTACGTTTGCCATGGGCTGAGCCAACGAAAGCGAGTCTATCTCTGGCGAAACAAATTTCGACGCTTGAAGATTGTCTTCGAAAAACAAACTCAGCTGCCTCGGTCCTTATTGAGGGGTTTACGGTTTAGGGTTGAGGTGAATGTGCTATGGGGGGGCGATATTCACAAGGGAGCTGCACAGTCTACGTGCTTAGTCTTGTTGTCATTGTGTGGTGTGACATTCAGTTGAAGTAGCAGGCAACTATCACAACTGTGGCACTCCTAAACCCTATTGCAAACCCCCAAACCCTAAACCCCAAAGCTGGAGTGCTTACTGTAGGGCGTCTTGAGACTCCTGGAGTTCGCAGACCAAGCCGTACACCATGTCCTGCAACCAGGCTTTGGGACAATTTAGCGACAATGGGACGTAAGAACTATAGGGCTAGAAATGAGGTACCTGTACGTAGAAGTACGTATCACCCTGACTAAGATACTTATATTATAGCCTTACTAAGTCCTCTGATCCTCCAAGTGGGGAGGTCCCCTGAACAGTTAAACAAGGCCTGTAGGGCGTGCTGCGCTGTAATTTTCCGACGTAACTTTTCAGGAAGGGTATGACTACTTGTTCATGCTTCTGTTTTACCCCTGCATGGCCGCAACGAGAACCGCTAGTTCCCGTGTGCTTAATACAGGGGCTTTAAGATTTACCAATACTACTTTGGAGACTCCTTATTGTATCACTGATTAATGTATAGTATAATATACGCCCAAAACACTATTCTGATTATTAAGGCCCTGCATTACTCGTGAAGCCGAGGCAAACACCATATACGGCTTTGATGCCTTGCAGGCGATGCCCTCTGGTGTAGAGCGGGACATGCGACGACGCTTCGGTTCAGAAAGAACACTCAACATGGCGAAAGTAATTAAGAGTGAGAAACAGATAATCACAGCCAACAGCAATAGTATGGGCTGTGTTAACAGTGGGATTCAACGAGCAGCGAATAGGCAGACACCAGTGAAATTAAGCGGGCACCAGTGCGGAGTATTAGTTGGGGCCAAGGAACATTGTGGCTGTGGAACCCAACTGTGCACGTCTCGGGGCTCTGAGATGAACCGTAAAGCCCAAATCCAAGTTGAAACGTGGAGAGCCTGGTGGCGACTGGGTGGACCTGTTCTTGTAGAGTCATGTCTTTCAACCCGCAGCCTTACCGCCAAACCGTGAACCATACACTCTAAACTGAGATCTGCACGATGAATCTGAACCCCGAAAACCCTAACCCTGTTTTTCGAACAGGTTTTCGATCACATCCTCTTTGAGCAGGCGGACCCTCAGGGTTTGTTTGTTCAGGGTCTGTATTATTATAGCCACGCAGCTTAGGGCTTCGAGCCTAAGGTTTGCTTTGCCCTAAGAACTACACTCTAAACCCCAAACCCTACAAGCCACATCCCAAACCGTAGGACCTAGACGCCAGCGAGAAAGAGAGGGAGAGAGAGAGAGAGAGAGAGAGAGAGAGAGCGACCACCAAGGCAGAGATAGCCAGCGACCCTCAGCTAGCAATCTAAATCGAAGCCTTGCGGACTTAAGCACCAGGCCCAGCCCCAAAACCCCAAAGCCTCAAGCGCACATAGTAAGGGTTACTATATTCTAGACTATACGAAGGATTACCAGGCGAATTTCAATATTATTTTGTAACACAGATGATTCACTGCAAGCATCCCTAAAGCCTAAGCCCCAGCAAGTACTGGGTAAAACCATGCAGCGGCGGCAGGTGAAGACCGAGACGTTGAAACGCGTCGAGGACCTGGTAACATAGGAGTCGGAATACTATAGGGGCCTCAAAAATTGCGGGTTCCTTTAAGGGTTCCTGTTAAAAGTGTCTATAATATAGAGTCTATAAGGATTACTATAAGGGGTGTCATTGGGGTTTAGAGTATGGGCCTTAATATTCACCTATACTATTTTGGTGGTTCCTTATTACACTTACAAATGGGCCCCAACCCTATTCTAATTATTAAGGCCCTGATGTGAATCGATTGTAGTCGCCCCCTAAAACCTGTTTGGAAGTGGTATCACTACTAGTTTTTGTCAGTGCAGGCTAGACATGGTAGCAGTGCCGACGCCACTTGCAGTCTTGCCTCCGACCAACCGACACGATCACAGTTCATGACAATACAAGTCTTTGCAACACTCACCACCATCTCCACCACCACCACCACCATCACCACCACCACCACCACGACGACCACCGTCACCACAATCCGCATCACAGTCCTCATTATGCTGGTCGTGGCTCGTCGGCTTGAAGCTAAACCCGAAGCCCCCACAACCCCCCCAAGCCCTAAACCATACACGCTTGAATAGTAAACCCCAAGCCCTCATTTGCCCCTAAACCCGAAGCCTTAATTCCCAATCCAAGCCCTTAACCCGAAACCCTCAAGCCTAAACCCTAAACCGCTTACATCGAGAGGATTTCATCCCACAGGAAGCTGCCAACGTCCTCTGGGCCTGCGCGAAGCAAGGCCTTGGGTACGGTTGATGATATAAATCCTGCATGACCTTAAGGACCCTAGACTATGGGAATTATGGTATATTCCTTATTATGGGTAATGCAGGATTTATATCATCAGCAGTAGGATTCAGGTTTCAGGGTTTGGGGTCCGCGGTGCTTTGGGTTTAGGATTTAGCTTTAGGGTTCAGGGTTTAGGAGTTAGGAGTGTTTGGGGTTAATAAACGCCCGAGGGGTGATAAGGGGAGAATGGAGCCAGCACTCATTCTCTGTTCCAAACGTGCGATACGCCGACAAGAAACATGCCAGCAATATGTTACTCAAAGTAGTCGCTTTCTCCAACGACTCGTGACAATGTTCTGCTTGTTCTGTGAGCAGGACTGTAGATTTAACTTTCCTCAACCATCGGATCGGTCCGAGTCACGGTTCCCTCAGTTGGAGTCTCCGGGTTTTGAAATGGTGAGCCACGCTGTCAAAACCAGGCTCGAACAGAATCCCAGGGCCTTTAAGTGCGAAGCAACCCAATCACGAAACCTTAAGCTTGAAATACCCGGAGCCCTAATCTCCGAAGCGGCTTGAACACATGACGCCTTATAGAGCCTTAGGGAAAATGTTTCGAGACCCCAAAACCCTAAACCCCAAACCCGAAACTGCGTCCCCCTGGCCAATGGCCTTTACCTGGGTCTGGGCGGGTGGAAAAAGGGGTTCCAAAAAAAAGCGCCTCAACTGCCCTGCGCGAGGCTTCGGGAACGTGGAGTTCTTTGAGGAGATCTTGGGTCGCTGCCTGCCCTTCGCGGAGGCGTCGCTTTTGGGAGAGCAAGGGTTCAGGGCTCCCACTGGGTTTAGGGTGTCTGGACTTAGAGTTTAGAGAGTTGGGATTTGGGGGGTTAGGGTTTAGGGCTTAGGGTTTAGGATTTAGGGGATTTAGGGGTTTAGGGTAGAAGCCAAAAAGTTGGAACATCATTGGCCTCATTCCCTTAGACTTAGAGTAAAGTATAGGGAATCCCGGCATGAATCATCCTAAATCTATGTTCCAACTTTCTGGGGTTCACTATAGGGTCTCTGGAGATAGAGTTTAGGGAGTTGGGATTTGCGGTTTTCTAGTTAGGGTTTGGGGTTTGGAGTTGAGGTTTCGTGTAGCTTGGACCTTGATCTGGTACCTTATTCGTGTATAGGAATTGTAGTGTCTAGCTGGACCCCCAAAATATGTAGAATAATTGCCTTGTTATAGGTTTTGGGCCACGAATTTACCGGGTCTGGGCAGTTCTCGCAGGGTTCCAGGAGTTCCGATTGAAGTGGCCATGGCGTGCTCTTCTGGTTGATGGCTCGTACTTTGCAGTTCAATCTGTAGTCGTAAGATCAACCCGAAACCCTCAACCCTAATATAATATCCTAAACCCTAATACCGATATAATGCCCTGCCCCTAAAGCCTGAAACCCTAAATCCCTAAGGCCCTAAACCCCTAGACCTTATAAGGCTTCGGGGCTTTGGTCTCGGCAAGCCCACTCTGCCGGCAGCCTGTGCATTCGTTTCCGCACAGGGCATCAGAGAACCTCCTGGACCAGAAGACTTGAAACACGACTTTCTAAGCCCACTCCCGTCGAAAGCGCGAAGTGCCGCAGTCTGAACCAGAACGCTTCAAGTCAGAGCAGTAGTCGTCACCATAGTTTGCCACATTGGGGGCTATGCCAGAGCTTCGACGCCAGACCTCTAAATGTCCAGCTACAGTTTGTCGAAATTTACCACTTGGAGTCTTAGAGTGCATCTCTTGCTGTGGTCCTATCGTTGTTGTTCTTCTGGTCATGCTTATACGTTTATGATTCTGTGCGCTTTCTGGTGTACCTAGCTTTCGTACGACGATGAAAACTGAGCTATGACTACGCTGTCGTGGTGATCCTACTTCAATTTCTTGTTCGTTTGAGCGACCCGTATCAATGCCAGTAGTAGTATTGTGACAGGGGATGTTAGCAGTATTGTCAAGGCCTTCGTTGCATCCGTTTTCCGGAAGTACTGCTCGCCTGCATTCAACCTCTCGGACCCTCGTGCTCGCCCCGAAACTGTAAATCTATGCTAATTGTTCGAATTGTGTGCTTGTCGAGGGGTCTTAGTACCTATCTGCGGGTACTTGCCCAAATCATAATAGAAATTTCTACTATAGAAACCTTACTGTCAACTATGTAGGTACTGAGGGCGCTTTGGGGTTAAGGTCTAAGTAGACTCGTTGAGGCCGTTAAGCCGACACCCGGTCGGCGTATGGCGGTGGAGTGGGCCGCGGAGGACGCATGATTGCTATTCCGGGCTTCAGGCCTCAAAGCCCTAAGCCCGAAACCCTGGAGAAAGGAGTTTTTTAAACACAAAAACCCTAATCCTGACCTTTCAACCCGAAGCCCTTCTTCTAAACCCCTAAACTGGCCCTATCCTTCTCCAGCATGCCCTGCGCAAGATTCAGGGTCTACTGTTGAGCACGGGGAACTGGAGTTTAGGCTTTAGAATTTCTGCATCAACAGAACTTCTGCGAACTTCTATTCCTGAAGTCATGAAGGCACACTTGCAATCTTACCCGGTCCGTCCATAACACCGAAGCCCACTTTCCCCGGCAACTACTTGGATAGTCTACAAGTAGAGCTGTAAGTAACCTAAATGGAGTTGCCCCAAACATCACGCTACTTATAACCGACTTAATGAGTCCCTTGGGCCTCCAAGTAAGCATCAGACAAAGGTCTTGTTTTTGAGGGGGAGTGGTTTAATTCCGTCGTTTATCTGGGTTCGTGTTAAGTAATTTGATTTAAGTTATACCATAATAAGGAAACCATATCATTCACTATAGGCCCCTATATATACTGTACTAACTTCAACTAAACTCTTGAAAAGAAAACCCAGTTATAGAACCATTTCTTAAAAGGGACAGGGACCCACTTAGAGACACTGAAGCCGGAGCCTCGATGCCCAAAGCCGCTTACCCCAAATGACTAAACACGCGCAGCCTAACATAGGGGCCTTAATAGCTACCAAGACTGTAATTACAGGATATAATGGTCCTCCAAACCCTATTCTAGTTATTAAGGCACTTATAGTATCTGTGAGGTTTGCAAACCCTGACCGAAGCAGGGAACCCAAAAGTTGTCAACGCCCTACACTCTGGGTTCTCTTCGGAGTGCGGATATGATGTGGGTCGAAAGGATCTCCAAGAAAAGGTCTCTACACCTCCGATCCCCCTGCCCCGAACCTTATATACTCAGCCTAAGCCCTAAACCCTAAACCCTAAGGGCTCTAAACCCTAAAGCCCTAAGAGCCCTGAACTCCTAAGCCAAAACCCTAGTAAGAGCTTTAACCTACTTCTAAGCCTGGAAAGGACTTAGAGAAACCTTAAACCCTAGACCCCTACAGCCTAAAGGACTTAGAGAAACCCTTGGCGGCCCTTCGGCCGTTTCGGCATCAACTCCCCTCCTATGCATCTGGGCTCTTAGGGCTTTAGGAGTTAGGGTTTAGGGTTTAGGGGTTTAGGGTTTAGGGTCTTCAGAAGTTAGGGTTTAGGGTTGTGGTCTTAGGAGTTAGGGCTCGCAGCCGCAGGGATTAGGGCCTAGGGCTTTCAGTGTTCCGCCTTTTGTGGTTGTGGATTCTAGGGCTCTTCGGGTTTAGGGTTTCGAGATCTCAAGGTTACGGGCCTCGTGGTCTTGGGGTTCAGATGCGTCTTGAAAGCACGGCGTAGGTTTGGGGATGTTGCCAGGCCTTCCTGTATCTTTGAAACAAAGGTCTCTGCAGTATTCGTGAGCTTATGGCTGAGTAGCTGAAGCTTACAACTCATGGCACTGCGTCTTTAAACACGAGCAACAGTGACATCAGCGGCAACAGCATTCAAAGAATAACAACGACAAGAACAACGGATTCGTTGATGATCGCTGCTCGAAACAGTGCTGCTTTTCGTGCTACAGATCGAATCCCCCATGGCACCAGGGAAAGGCTGCATGGCATGTTTAGCAGCTTTCGCAGATGAGACATTCAAGCAACAACAACGCAAATTGTAGATTGTACCTGACCAGTGTCTGAAACCAACTGGCCCACCTGTGTTTAGGAGAAACTCTGGTTCAGCCTGCTGTCAATGGAGTCAGGTACGGATTGAGCAGGTGTTCCGACACCGTTTCTTGAGCAAGATCTCTGCCTTCCTGTCACTTGGAGCGCATGCCCAAAGAGCCCAATACCCCTTAATTAAGGAATATAGCTTAAATCAAAATATGAATCCCCTTATACTTTAAGGTATATTCCTTAATTAAGGGGTATTGGAGGCTCTCTGTGTGAAGCTGGCAGCCGCTCTGTTGATCACACGCTAGTCCTTGAGATTTAGAGTGCAGCCATCGCCTCGGTTGCTGCGTCTGACCTTGGGGGGTACTTAGAAACAATTTTTCAATTTTGGTTATTATAATCCCTAAGAAACAGCTAAAATAATTTTTGCTAGGGTTCTAAGTTCAGTATAGTGAGTGTAAGTGCAAGCTTTTGCCCCCTCCCTGCTGGGCTCGGGAATTTAAGAGGTGGTTTGGCCCCTTGTACGCTGCCACGGAACACCCTCGTGATACTTGGGCGCTGTTCGGAACTGTTTGAGATGCCGGCCTTGCAGCTCAAGAACATCATGTTGCAACGAAGAAGCCTCAAACACCACGCTACACCCTAAAACACTCGCCTCCAAACCCAAGCCCTAAGCCCTCAGTCAGTCTTAAACCTATCTGCAAATCCGGCTAACGCGCGAAGTCCCCCAACCGCAAGACCTAAACACAACGCCTCTGCATGATTGTGTCCGCCTCTGTTTCTTCAATAGAATCCTTATACAAACCAGCCCTCTGCATAGAAATTCTTATAGAAGCCCGTAATGTAGAAACGCTTGTAGAATCCCTCTTTGCTTGGCCCCAACTTCTTCCAGGGTTTCCCTGGCCCCGGCCGTTGGCCGGCCGTCACCAGCAGACTACCAGAGCCTCGGAAGACTAGTACAGGGCCCGGCTTAGGGTTAAGATTCGACACTTGGGGTTGTCATTTGCTAAGACTGTACGACGAAGTAGTTTTAAACTGGTCATAACCGTTATGATCATGACGGTTGTATTTGTTTTTGTGTGTGTGTGTATTGTTCTTCTCGTTCTGATTCGTCCTACTATTCTCCTCCCTCTTGTCGCGACTAATGACAGCATTGTTATGATCATTCGTACTATGGTTCATATTGTTCTTGTCGATTTAATGTTGTTGTTTGTTCTTCTTCTTCTTAAATACCAGTTTATGTTCCTTGTTTCTCTGGCCGTTTCTCTGGTTATGTAATGTTATAACAAAGCGGATGCAGCAACATGTTGCATATTGTTTTACAGAGTTTTGTCTCAAGCATATCCAAGGCCAAGTCGATCACCAATGAACAAGGCCCCTCTCTTAGCAGCCTCAGGCTTGGAGGTTCACCACCAAGTGCACCGTTAGGGTTCGGGTTTAGGCTTCGAGGGGGCTAGCTGGAACCTAAGCCCTAAACCCTACTTGGAGGATCATGGGACTTAGTAAGTAAGGTTATAAGCCCCCTACTTGGGGTTATAAGCAATTATAAGTATATAGGTACCTTCATTTATAACCCTAGTTACTCAGTCCCATGATCCTTGAACTACCCTAAACCCCTATAGATCCCTTGTAGGAACCCTTTAAGGAACCCTTTAAGGAGCCCCTTAAAGTTACTAGGTCCCATGATCGTTTAAGTATGACGAGTTCCCAGGTTGCAGTCTGTAGGCCCGATGGTCTGAGGCTCGCCTGGCGAGTTGTTTTGTTTTTTTTTTTTTTTCTGAAACCCGGGCCAAACAACTACGTGGAGATCTCATGAACTAGTGATGCTGCTATGATCTACCCCGAAACCCGATTTTAACCATGAGAGCAGCTTTATTAGTACGGAAACTGAAAGCCGGGACTTTTGTAAACCATGGTTGCTCAACTGCCATGGTAAGAAGAACTACTGGACCGTCGCTGTAGCCAGGTAGATGTCTGCTATACCCCCATAGCTACGCCGGAGACTCCTCCCCAAACCTAAACCTCATACCCCAACCTCCAACCCTGACCCTGAAAGCTTAAGCAGCCGGTAACTGCACATCCTCACCCAAACCCGCAATGTTACACCCTGAACCCCTAAACCCCTAGACCCTAAACCCTAGGCCACTAAACACGAAACCCTAAACCCCTAAACCCCCAAGCCCTAAATCCCTAAACCCTAAACCCTAAACCCTAAACCTTAAACCCTAAACCCTAAACCTTATAGGGTTTAACCCTAAGACCACGAAGGAAGGACTTTCAGGCCTGGGATCTCTATCAGGCCGGGAATTTCAGCAGAAAATCCGCGGTTTGAGGTTTAGGGCTCAGGTGTTTAGAGTTAAGGGCTTAAAGCTTCAGGTTTTGGGGGGTGGAGATTGAAGGGTCAAAATCACAAGAACTCCAAAGTTAAGGCGGAAGGTTTAGCTGAACCGTGAACCCTGAACCCCGAAACCCTACACCTTATGCCAAAGGGTGTTCTTGATGGTTTCAGGGCCTGAGTGAGGTCCAGAAATTTTAGGACCTCCGACGGTTTAGGGTGGAAGCTTTCCACCGGCAGGTGGGCCCCGACTACACCCAGGAACTCCTCGAGGCGGTGGGCGTGGAGCGCAGTGGCGCTAACGAGGCATCCCTGCGGTTTAGGGCTTATAGGTTTTAGGGCAGGCAAAATATGTATAACACGTAGACGCGTTAGGGTGGTATTAGGGTTGTCGGGTTTGGGTTTCGGGTTTCATAACAAGTGGTATTTAGACCCACGATTATCAGATGCACGCGAGCCTTAAACCAGCTTGTTTAGATTTCAAGGACGCCTATCTCAAACTTTGCTGGTGGAGGGTGGTTTCTCAATCAGGGAACTGCATCAGCAGAGTTGCCGTGTCTATACTTCATCTTGTCAGCATTGCTTGTGCTGATACCCGGAGTATGTGGGCGTTCAATCAGAGGCAGCTTCGTACCTTTGGCTAGTAGGGAATGGAAGAATGGTACTAGTAATAGTAGTTATATGGTAGTAATATAGTAGTAATATGATAGTAACTAATATGATACGGTTGATGGTATAAAACCTGCATTACCCATAATAAGGAATATACCATAATTCCCATAGTTTAGGGTCCTTAGGGTCATGCAAGATTTATATCATCAACCGTAGTAATATGGTAATACTATACTAGTAAAATAGTCGTTGTAATTGTACCCCATTCCTCCATTCCCTACTAACCAAAGGTAAGGCTTGAAACGAGGAGAGCAAGCGCCGAGGCCCAGGTCGAACATGTAAGCAACCTTGAGTTTGTTAAACCGATAGTATGCCATGTTAGAGTATATTATGTTAGATGTTATACTACATTATTAGAGTGTAGTTGATTCGATTTTAGAGTATATTCTGTTAGATACTATACTACATTATTAGAGTGTAGTTGATTCGATTCTGTTCTGCTCGACTACTACATTGTGAATTATTTTTCATTTTCTAAGGCGAACCCCCCCCCTCTCTCACTACGGCGGAGCCGAAAACACCCCTCAAATGTGGCCTCCACTTCAGATAAGCATCTCCGCAATTGCACGAGGCCGCCGTGCAAAGTCTGATGGACCACTACATCGGAGAGGCTCAGGCAATGTCCTCAAACTCTGGAGTTCAAGAGTACTAACTTCGAAACCGTAGCTAAACGCCGAACGAACTCCCTCAATTCCCTAAACCTTATCCCTAAGACTCCAAATAGCCCAAAGTAGGTAGTATTTATACACTTTAGACCCCAAAGTAGGTACTATTTGTATACTTGGAGTCTTAGGGTATTGCAGCACCTTAAACTCGAAGCCCAGTTATAGAACCCCCGTGCCCGAACCCCGAATGGAGTTTAGAGGGACTGTTGAGGCTCTCATGACTCACATCCCAAGGCTTAGCCTTAGGGTTTAGGGTATAGGACTTCCGGTTTAGGAGTTAGGTATCAGGAGGTTCAGGGTGTTGGGTGTAGGATTTCGGGTTTACGGACGAGGATTTAGGGTGCACACTTATCGTCTTAACGGTATCGACGATACCTGCCATTAGCAGCAACACCGTCGGCCCTCAGCCTCAAAACCTCGGATTCTGTCTCATACCGTAAACCCTCACAAACCAAGCGTCAACGACCCCGTATGTCAAGGACACTCTTGTAAGTTCCCTTGACATAAGGAAGCTTGCAAGTGCAGTTACAGGAACCTGTATACACAAAAGTACGTCTAAACGAACCCTTATACCCGGAGAGCCCAATACACGTCAGTAATGTGAAGCCCTCTGTATCTTGAGGTATATTTCCTTGAAACCTCAACTCAGGAATAGACGGTATTACATTTCAACTCATAATATAACCCTCTTCGTATTGTTTGAGGTACCTTCCTTGTGGGCATGCCCTAGAGGTAGGAACCTGCAAATCCGAAACCCCTGTTTGGGCGGAAGGATTCGTTGCTGTCGAGATATGGCGACAAGCTGCTCATCTCGGTGCGCTGACGATGACGTGGGTGTGCAGTTTCATTGGGAGTGGGCGGTTCAGCAGATTAGGGTTTCACGAGGGTTTGGGGGTTTGGGGCATTATGCTTTATTTCGGGTTGAGGGATTCAGGTTTGAAATAAGGTTTATAGGGTTTAGGGTTTGAACTGTAGGGTTTCTGCGGAAATGTGGGTTTCCTCTCCCAATGAATTCCGCATCGTCAGGTTGAGCCCCTTTCCCCAAGACTTCCGCCAGAACCACGGTCGGCGCGGAGGTGCTGCCTGCTGCCCGGTGGGTGTCGAGCCATCTAGCACGTGGCTCAGAGGGTTCCCACAGACCCGAAGCCCTTTGGGAATCCCGGAAAGTACTGTTGATGATATAAATCCGGCATTACCCATAATAAGGAATATGCCATAATTCCCATAGTTTAGGGTCCTTAAGGTAATGCAGGATTTATATCATCAACCGTAGTCCGGCTTTGGGTTGACGGTTCAGGGCGGGACTCCGACTAAGTTCTGGGTTAATTTAGGTTCATTTTGGCTTGAGGACGGGGATTAAGCCGATTAAGCTCTGGAAGTGTTCACCGGCAAGGCGTTCCGCATCTTCCCGGCATCTGGGGCAGCAGCGGTGGTGCAGGCCTCTCAATCCCGATGCTTTTTAATGCTTAGAATACCTGTCTCGGTACTGGTCGTGATCGATGATGATGGCGATGCTGATGCTGCTGCTGCTGCCGCTGCTGCTGCTGCTCCGGCTGCTGCTCATGACGACGGCGATGATGCTCAGCAGGGCAGACAGAAGTTCTTCTGTTGCAATCGTAATGAGGACAGACCGACTATTGCTGGTGTTGGTTACCACTGTCATGCTGACGATCGAGTGTCTGCCTCGTAGCCGTGCTTGTTGCCGTACCGTGGCTTCCATGCACCAGCTGACCAGTGTTTGTTACTATCAGAATTTCGATTGTCGAAGCCAGGAATCCTAAACCCTGCGCGAAGGACCATATATGCATATTATACAACGGACTCACTGAGCGGTATCGTGCTAATGGCTTTAGAACCATGGACCTCCTCATGTTATGGGTATGCTCTCTGGCATTTGGGCCATTAGAGATTGGGCATGGGAGTCCTTGCATGATGGAGTATTGGGGGTTTCACACCCGCAAGCTCTGAGACTCGAGCACCCACCACCCGTAGCCGTGGAATCCCAATCCGCCCGAAAGGACATCGGCGTCGTGGAGCCCGCGCATCCGAAAGGTGACGATGAGGCAGGGTTTAGGGTTTATATTATTCCAATTTCGTAAATATATGTAATGCTGTGCACCATGCGGCAAGCCTATCAAAAGCCTTCTTCACTAGAACTGTGATGACGGCAGCGACGAGAGCCACGATCCCGCGACACCACCGTCATCATCACCACCATCAGCGCAGGCATCAGGCACGACAACGTCCACCACCGCTCTTGCATATCTCCCCCTGTGCCTGCTGGTGCTGCAGCAAAAGTCCTACGATGGCAAAGACAACCCCTCCACCGACCACGATGCGGACGACGAGGACGAGTGCTGTTCCGTCCGCGAGGATGTGCCGATTGCTTGTCAGACGAACCAAGACGACATTACAATAGTAAGGATACCATACTTGGGCAACTTAAACACTCTTCAACAGGAACCCGGTTTTGAAGGTTCGGCCGTCGGCGACCGAGTCCTTGTCATTATCATCGAGTCAAAAAGGTTTGGACTAAGGTGGAGAGGACCGTGCTCAAGCCGTCCGGTTTGGGACTCCCACTGCATCCCCCAACCCCGGACCACCTTTCTGAGCTTGCTTCAGAGTCGGCCGACATTGTAAGTCCCAAAGTTGTTGTTGCAGAACTTGTCTGGCTCAGAAGTGCTTCCATGGGCGTGAGCGAATTAGGCGTATCTGGCTTCTGTGATGGATTTCAAGGAGTTCCATGACAGACATCGCAGACGGTTAGGAGCGAGATTTCCGTTCAAACTGGCTTCCCATCATTCTGCAGGCAAACCAACGCCGCTACCGTGCAGATAGATGGCGCGAGGCCATGGTTCCGACTATACTTGTTCTCCGTAGCCTAGCTATGTTCTTTGCTTCAGATCATCTTTTTCCGTTCAACCATGTTTGCTTTTCTGGGTTCGGGTCTTGTTTGGACAGTCTTGGACTTGCAAACTGTGATGCTTAGTTGTCCTTGCCGTGTGCCGTCAGGCAGTTTCTCCGGTTGAAGCTCATGTGTATCTACAGTATTTGTTTTTGTGGGCGAGCATGTTTGGAACACGGAGTGGTTTTGAAATTCTGGCACCTCAGACGTTGAAACAGCAGCATCAGCGGACACCACCCCAACAACCGCAAGCACTTCCTCGACACCCAAGCAGCAACAGTAACAGCAACCAACACCAACAGCGCGAAGAACGAAGAGAACTACAAACACATGTAACTGTAGCAAGCATGCCAGTACCAGAGATGCTCGAAGCAACCGAACTACTCGCGAAAGCCGCTTGAATGGCACCCTGACTCCAGACCTCTGAAGTGTTTGCGCTTGCAGGCGGTCGAGCCTGCACCTCCAGGCGGATCGCTCTGTGCACGCAAGTTTTCGGACATCTTTTCTCGATCACTGCTTCAAGGTTTTGGGTTAAAGGATATTCGCTCAATTTACTACATGAGATCTGCTAGCCACTCTCAAACTCTCGGATACCTGAGGGAGTTCCAACTTTTTAGGCTTCGGGGTTTTGTGCCCACAGTCTACCGCTGGTAGGTCGCTGATTACTGAATGGTTCGTGTGTGGTCACTTCCGCATAGGCGTGACGAGATGCTGGCAATTACATGTGGCATCGTACCGCCACTGCAACGTGAAGCCAAACCCTAAACTCTAAACTCAAGTCACGTCTGTCATGTATTGTGTGTCGTGTCCGAGCGTTCACCCCTAGTTCACTCTTTCTAGGCCCAAAGCTGGGGTTTAGGGTTTTACGGTAGAACCTCGATCGCCGGATCCTTTTGAAATACGGCTTCCTCACTAGCTTGAACAAGCTCCGCGTCAGTCGCGCTGAGCTGCATGGCTTGATGCACCCTCGCAGCGGTGCAGTGTGGGGTCAAGGCTTTGTCTTTAGCGTTTCGTTGTTTGTGGTTTTTTTTGGACCTTATATATACACCCTACTAAACACCAAGCCCCTAAATTCAAAACACCTATAACCCCTTAACTCCTGATGAAAAATCTGGCCAAGCCAAGTCCCTCTGACCGAGCTCGGGAAGACGAGTTCCGGTTCTGGCTTGAACTTCAAGCCCGAGTGCGGCAGCCTCTCATATAATATTCTTTATAGTGAAATATAGATACTGTTTCATATAACGTATAGTATAACGTGATATATAATCATGTAATGTAACACACAATATCAGCCATCCTCTAGTGTGAAATCCCAAGCCAAAAATCCTCCGAAGGCAGCAATGGTCATGCTCCCTTTCGCCCGGTGCTGCTGAGCACCTTCTTGGGCAACTGGAGGCGGCCGCTGTTATTGTTTGGTCTAGACTCTAATTAGCTTAGTTCAGCCCTAAGGAAACCAATGACAAAAGCCTACTAGTTTCAGGGTTGTCGCTCGTGGTCTTTGATCGCGTTCTGAAGAACCTTATGCCTGTTGGCACTTGCGGGTGGTAATGAGCATTCCAACGATGGGTTCGTTTTTCTGCTGACAAGCCTACTACACGGCTTAGGGGTTCGACTTACTACGATCATCAGAATGTTTTTTCTTTCCTGTTACATCTGTTACCATCGCTGCTTTCTTGTTTTGTCCTTCCTCCTAGCCATCATTATCGTGACTTTTCAGATTCTTCTGTGCGGGATTTCAGAATCTGGCCTTGTATCGTTCTTCCGGGGACACACGCACACACACACACACACTCACACACACACACACACACACACCTGGCACTGTGGCGCCAAGCTGCCCCTGGGTTGAAGCTGATCTCAGGCATCGGCACACAGAGCTTGTGGCCCTGGACACTGTCCCTTGGAAGCCGTTCGGGCCAAAGGCTTAGAGTCTAACCTTTAGGGTTTTTTTTAGGGGGTTTAGCGCTTTAAAGTTCAGGGCAGCTGCAGAGCAGTGGTCCCAAAAAGGAGAGGGAATGAAACATCTTGCCAAAGTTCCGGAAGAGTAGAACTTTAAGGGTCCACGTACCCATACTTTGGCTTAAAGGGCTTTCTATTCAAGTGTTCGGCACTTTAAGGCCTAAGTGCATACTATATGGTTCTACAGGGGAAGCCACAAGAGCAGATCGCGCATATAGACAAGAACTAGCGCCTGATCCGAAACTCTTATTTGGAGGGTCTGACGACTTGGTAAGTAGTTAGTCTAGAGACTTATAGGTATCATAACCCCAATTAGGACGCCTTTTTCTTATCTACTTACGCGCCCCGGCCCTCCAAGTAATCCAATGAAGCAAGGACCCTAAACCGGAAGAGCGAAGACAGAAAAATATGGTTTTCCACTTATGCGTGGATCCCGCAGCTCCTGGCCCAGAACCACGACACACCAACCCTAGACGCTGAACCTCTAAACCTCTAGACCCCAAAACATGAGCCCCCAGACCCAGAGAACATAAACCCTCAAAGAGTTAAACCTCTAAAAACTAAGCAGACCCGACCCGCTAAACCCCAGGTTGTTGATGCAGCTCTAAAGGCCGTGGCCGAGGGGAAGTGGAGGCACGCCAGCCGCGCCAGTGTACTGATCTGGGCTTTGGGGTTGAGGGTCAGAGTAATGCTGGACCCTGTTGACTTCTTATACCTGCGCAGTCCTGTAAACATAACAGAAGGTTGGTTCCCGCGTGACCTTGGCATAGTTGGTTTTCGCCCTGTTGATTACCCCTCTTGTCTGAATTGAGATCCCGGCTTCTGGGAGAACGACGTGGAGCCAGAGGCAGAGAAACTTGGATATCGTAGTGCCACATAGCTTGCTACAGTACATTATGGTGTTATGTGCATATATATATATATATATATATTCAACATCACCTGCACACCAAAGCCTCCGGCATCGTATGATTACCAGCTGTCCCCCTGAAGCTTATAACCCGATGACAACTTGAGCTGTGCTCCAGGGTATTTTGCTTGTAGTCAGGACGAGCCCTACAGGAGTCCGATCCGAGCGGTATGCTGTAAGTAAGCTGTAACGTCTCAACATGAAGCAATTGAGCCCTGAATCCTAAACCCTAAACGGCTCTAAGCCAATAAAGGAAACCCTAAACCCTAAGCCGATCTCAGGTTCGGCTTAGGGTCAGCTCTAGGTCCCTCCGTGTCCCTGGTTGTGATGCAAAGCACAGAGGGTTTAGGGCTTTAGGGTTTAGGGTTTAGAGACATCCTCGACCGTTTTGTAACTTCCACTTTGTTTTGGAGCTTTGGAGCTTCGTTAAACGAACGTTTTGAGTATGTAAAACGTCCCACTTTGCAATAGCCTTTTTATGACGATCTTGGCAGGTGGACTCCTGATTTCTGGGAGAGCCTATGTGGAGAGGTGCCAGATTTGTAAAGGTAAGGCGTCCTTGCCTTGTCACTTTAGTTCTGCTGCTGCAGTGGAAATCTGCAGGTGTGATGGCTGAATGCGGGGAGGATGGCGATGGAACGTGCTGAAGGTGATGCGGGCGGGGATGGTTTTTGCTGCTGGCGACGACGGTGATGATTAAGATCGTGGCCGTGGCGAAGGTGATGAGAAGGATATCTTCCGATGGTGCTGATGATGACGAAGATCGTGATGCAGATGGCAGTGGTGATGACGAGGGCGAGGTTGAGGAGAAGCATGTGCAGGGGAAAAGTGGTGGCTCTTCTTTTGCTCTTCTGATGCTAGTTGTTATCGTAACAAATAGTTCTCACGACTCAAGCTTGGAGGTTGATGACTGTCATCATGGTGAAGATGCAGATCAGCGTCAGTATGATGTTCCAGATGGTCGCAATGCTGACGGTGTGTTGATGGCAATGCTGGATTCTGTGTTACACATGCATGCTGCATGGACCATGACCAGCCCAAACCCTCAGCCCTTAAAGCTAGGCCCTGCCTACTAAGCTGTATCGGGTTGATGCAGTAGTTTTTTAGTGTTTGATACCCTTTAAGGTTTCCTTTATGGCCTCCTTTAAGGGTTTAGGGATTGATTTCTTTCGAGGTTCCTAGTTTTCTCCAGTTGGAGGTGGAGCTGGTGGTTCCGCACACACCATGCCTATCCTGTGTCCTGGCAGCAGCTTCCTGAGGATTGTGATATTGGAGTATTGCCCCTTAGGGTTCTCATGATGTGTGCAGTACAGTGCGCCCTTGGCTTCAGGATTTGGGGTTTGTGGGTCTTGGTTCTTGGTGCGGTATGATGCTTTAGGGTTCCTGATTCCTGACAGTCCTGATACTATAGTAGCAGAATATAGGGGTCGGACTAATTAGCAAGAATGTTCCTCAGGATTTCTCATGATAGCTGTGGCATTCCAGAACCGCCGTCTAATTCTGAAGGCACCTCACATAGGGTTTCAGGATTAGGGCTTCACGGCTGGAGGACATTGAAGGGTTAGGGTATTAGGGCTCTGGGGGTTCTAGGGGTTGAAGGTCAAACTTTGGACGAAAAGTTCAGGGATCAGGGATTATTGGACCACTTCGAAATAGCATGGTCTTTCCAGCCCTGACATGCATAAACTCAAAGTGCCTCATTCCTCAAAGCCCCATTGCGACTGCCTTTGGAAACAAAGCACCCGACTGCCAGCAGCAGCCCAGTCTGAGATGCCGCAACAAAAAGTGGGCTCCTAAGCCCCTACATCTGTCACAGTTTCGTATTTGTAATTTGGCCCTGCAACTGCAAAGCGTCCTTTCAGAAGTGATAGAAATGCATTAAGCCGGGTTTAGGTATGCCTAGCTGCTCATGGCATTGGGGGTAGCGCTCTAGGGCTCCGGGGTTCCAGCTTTAGTTTTGCAGGTTTATGGTTTACAGGGAACTCCAGAAAATTGGAATATGGTAAATCATATTCCAACTTTCTGGCTTTTACTTTAGGGGCTGTTGAAAAATGTCGCAGAGCTTCGACATTCGGGAAGCTCTGGGCTGCAACCAGCAGCCAAATTCTGTAGTACCTACAGTCTCCGATCTAGTTCCTTTTCATACTGTAGTTAACCAATCTTCTTAGGAACCTACGTGGAATGGTTGCTGAACCAAAGCAGCGAAACCCTAAACCCTAAAATCTCTTACATATTACGTAGCAGTAGTAGTAGTAGTAGTAGTAGCAGCAGTAGCAGCAGTAGTAGTAGTAGTAGTGGTGGTAGTAGTAGTAGAGCAGAGCCCCCTTTATCTCCTTGTATCTCTTGAGGCGTCGGAGCCCTGGCGCAGCTGCGGCGCTGGGCGCCCAAGCTGCAGCTGCGTGTCGCCTACCAGGACCGTGCCGGAAGCAGTGTGTTTTGCGTACATGGGTATATGGTGCCGAGCATTTTGGGTGATAAAAATTTGGTATGTGTATACACACACATATATATATATATGCATGTATATTCACAGCGCCGTTGGGGTATAGGTGTTTGGATATATGGTGTAGAGCCTTATGGGTTGTAAGTATATGGGAACCCGGGTACAAGTACGGATGTGAGAGTCGTTACCTTCCCCGGCCATGATGATGGAAAGCACTGCGAAGACACAGTAAGATTATTGAGGCGGCGATGTTCAACATGGATCTGGTTAGGGTGGTTTGCACGGGCTCGAAGTCTTCATGTCACGAGGGTATTTACCCCATCCTTCGTCCCAGGAGACAGTGATAACCAACAAACTGTTGCAAGAACTTCTGCGTCGGCAACTGTGTCCTGATTTGCAAACCCTAGTCCCTGAACCCAAAACCCCTAAGCCCTAAACCCGGTGCATTTGATATGCCATCCGTTGGCACGCATCTTTGCACCGCGTCGAGCTCAACAAAACACAAGCACCTAGACACTCAAGCCTAAGCCTTTTTGTTGTTTAAGCCCTTGAATTCGTATCGAAGCCCGAGGCCCCAAACTCCTATAAATCTTAAACCCTAAATTTAAACTTCCAAACCGTGTATACACTGCACACCGTGAAATCCGAATCAAAGGAAAAACGATCAGGAATTGCAAAAAGGCCCTTTCCACGGCCCCGTAGAGGACTGGCGTGAATGGCGCCGAGTGTTGCGAGAGCATGTGGCTGCGCGCCACGCCTGCGGTGGCGAACCGCGACCGCCTTGAGAAAAATAAAATATGAGGTAAGGTTGCAGGGTTCATGCGGCGCGAGATAACGAGAGTTCAAGGACTTCAGGCGTTAGGGTGTATATAAAGGGCTCATGTCTATGGTAGCGCAGTCAGTATTCTTATAGACACCGTCATCAGTCTTGGCCCCATTGTCATGTATTCCATTTATGCAGCACTGGCGGTTGTAGCTCGATTACTGGCCATCTTTCATGGGTGAGGTCCAGACCATTTTTCAGGCTGAGCTTGTGGCGCGTCCAGGCTTACAGATGAAAGCGCAGATTACTTAGAGGATCATGGGACTTAGTAAGTAGGTTATAATTGGGGTTATAAGTCCCCTAAGTGGGGTTATCCTAATTATAACCTACTTATAACCTGACTTACTAAGTCCCATGAGCCTTCAACTAGAAACCTAGTAAGGCTTTCTGAATGGTTGTCGCAGCAATTCAATCCGCGATCCCCTCAAAGGGCTGTCCATGACAAAGCCATATCTGCTTCGGCCTCCTCCATAGCTCGCTTCATGACATGAGTGGTGTTTGCGAACAGCTGCAAGCAACTAGATGTTTCCGATTCCGTCGGCCTTGCATCTCAATACATGCTGTCTGATGCAGGTGACGGAGCCTGCGACGACGAGAGAGGCGACGATGTAGCAGCTTCGGAATTAGGGCTTAGAAGGTTCCTGGGATGTTGGTTACATTCGTTTAAGCCAGCTCAAAGCTTACGATTGCGCCAATCATGGCCATGAAAAAGGTAGTGGTGATGTTGTTCACGATGGTTATCGTGACAAAGCCGTTTATGATGATCCCCAAAGTACAAAAGCAGGAGCAGGAGTAGGAGCATGAGCCGGAGCAGCATCGTGCTTGTAGTAGTGACGACCACTTAAACAGCTGCTCCATGAACCCTGACAAAACTCACATTCACCCAAAAAGCATCGCTTTTCATCCCAATGCGTCCGACGTTTTAGGGTTTAGGGTTTAGACTTATGTCATGAACCCGCGGCCTGGGATTCAGAAGTTTTAAACCCCATGAACCCGTCCTGAACCCCTAAATCCCTGAACCCCGGAGCGCAAAGCCCCAAACATAACAAAGCCCTAAACACCTGCGCCTCAATTAAGCCCAAAATTCTCAGCCTCTAAGCCTTAACCATCCTTAACCCAAGACCTTATAAACCCTAACCCTATAAGCCTCGAACCCCTAAACCCCTCAACCACCAAACTTCCGAAGCCTCAACCTTACCAGGCGTCCCGCTTCTCGCTGGTTTCGGCCTCCGCGGAGGCTGAGCTGAGCCTTGAGGTTTCGGTTTCGGGTTTAGGGTTTAGGGTTTAGGGTTTAGGGTTTAGGGTTTAGGGTTTAGGGTTTAGGGTTTCGGGTTTAGGGTTTAGGGTGTAGGGTTTAGGGTTTCGGGTTTAGGGTTTAGGGTTTAGGGTGTTGGGTTTACTATGTAGGGTTTAGGGTTTAGGGTTTAGGGTTTAGGGTGTTGGGTTTACTATGGGGGCCTAAATCATTACCAGTACTATTGTGGAGGTTCCTTGCTCAAATTATAGTATAATGAGCCCCAACACCCTATTCTATTTATTACGGCCCCTACCTTGGCGTGTTGCCCTAAACCCTAAACCCTTGGGTTTAGGCGGGTTTCGGGTTTGGGGAGGTCTAGGGGTCAGAGTTGAGGATGTAGGGTTTTTAGTTTTTGGTTGAGGGGGGTTGAGAGTCCAGAGTTCAGGGGGGGTTGAGTGTTTTGGGTTCAGGGGGAGGGGTCCGGATGGGGCCTTTTCCTTTCGTTAGAACCGTATTTAGAATTAGTTTCTATACGGTTGCTTTAACTGGTCCTTTAGGGGTGACTTCCAGGGGTATGATGGGAGTCTTGTATATCGGCGGACTCGAAGGGAAACTTGTTATTGATAGCTCGGAGTTTGGAGTACAGCTGGGTTTGGGATTTTGACGTGAAGTGCCACTGCCACCCCTGATGCCCAGCCTCCACGGGGTGTTTGTGTGCAATAATTGTGAGTTTCAGCTTCTGGGGGGGGTGGGGGGGTCATCAACATACAGTAGAAGCCAGAGAGTTGCAACATCCTTTTCCTGACGTTCTTCAGGGAAAGCAAAGGGAATCCCAGCACTTATCATCCCAATTCCATGTTCCAACTTCCTGGGGTTCACCGCAAGCAGCCAAGCCAGTAGAGCTTAGAAGCTCCCCCCACCCTGTATTAGTGACTATAAGGATTACAGTAGGGCCCTATTATATTCCTATCATACCACTATTACAGGGTGGCGGCCCCTTCTAAAGTAGACCCCAACTCCTACACCCTGAACCCAAGGAAGTAGATAGCGCTTGAGGCCCGGATGTACAACAGGAGTCCATCCTACAGCGCTGAAGCGGGGGTTTAAGCTGTGACATTTAGGGTTTAGGGTTCCGGGCTTATAACAGTTCAGGTTTATAGGGTTCAGATGTAACTTGGGTTTGGGGTTTAGGGGTGCTGCAGCCGTCGAACTCTAGGGAGCCAGTCTGCCCTAAGCCAGGATGTGTGTCTGACGTTTAGTCTTGTATTGGGTTTCTTTCAACTTTATGCCTATTCCCAAGCCCCAAACCAGAAGCTGGGAGTTCATAACCCGAAACCCTAAACTTGCCCTGAACGGTTGATGATATGAATCCTGCATTACCTTATTAAGGACCCTAAACTATGGGAATTATGGTACATTCCTTAGTATGGGTAATGCAGGATTTATATCATAAACCGAAGTATACCCAAAGCACTGATTTGTGGCAGGATTGGCGACTTGGCGTGCGGTGCCGAGCTGTTCTGTTCTCCACCTGATAGGGCATCCTATATCCTTGTGAAATCCCCAACCCGAAGTGCTTTGACTTGGGATTTGTCCAGTTCGGTTGTCTTTCAGATGGAGATGGGATTCATAGGTGTACATCTCGCTTTGGGAAATTGTTCTGCTCTTGCCGGTCGTATGTAGAAGACCGCGCAACTCCTGTAGTTTCGAGACGGTAACCTGAATGCCATGTACTAAAATGGAGTTGAATGCACGGTTATGGACACCGGCAGTGCATGCGCACTCACTCGCACCCACGCCCGGCACACCCGCGCTTGACCTGCATTCATTGGCCCCTACGAATCCCTACGAACACCCATGCACTCAGAATCTGTGCAATTAGTCGTCTACGTATCTATCTGACAGCCTTGCTTTAGATCTCGTCTTCTTTCCAAGTGTCTTATCCTGTCGGCCTACCTAACCAACTGATGAAGCAACAACTGGCTGAGAACAGGCATGGCTACAAGAGAAGTGGTCCGTCGCACGCGATCAAGTGCGAAGCTTAGAACCCTTTGTGGCTCAGGGCTCAGGTGGCAGCGCCACGTTTAGGATACCCCCACCGAGCCGATCTTATGTCTTCTGATGGCCGGCTCAGAGCGATTGCTATCTCCAAGGCTTTATGAGGCAAGGTATGTAACTATGCCATACACTTACCCATCTATCTACCTATCCGGACTGTAAAAAACCAAGGAGGAGAAACCAGTACAGACTGCGGATTCATAATCAGATGATGACCCAAGTAAAAAATGCTTAGCCCTTAAACCCTAAACCCTAAACCCCTAAACCCTAAACCCTCCCTTCTCCCCGACCCTCACTGCTCCGCTGGTCATGTCATGTGGAGGCTGTCTTTGCGAGCTGCTGTTCGGGCAAAGAGTTCAGGGTTTGGGCTTTTCAGAATCAATCCGTTCGACATGTGGTTGCTGCAGTCATGAGTCTTGTGCAACCCCCCAGCTCCGAACCTTACGTAAAAGGATCATGGCACTATGCAAGCAGCGTTACAAAAATAATTGTAACTGCATGTGTAATTGCCTATGTCCCCAAATGACCTACCTATAACCTTACTTACGAAGTCCGAAGTCCCACGATCCTCCAAGTACGGCAAGTCTGTAAGGACTCACCCCCAGGACCCTCGACCGCTATCCTGTACCCAAAGTCCGAATCTATCTACCTAGTCGATTTGAACACGAGCCTCTTGTCGTGAACCGCTGGAATTTCCCAAAACTTAACCCTGGAGCCCAAAACCCTAAGCAACTAACCTCCAAAACCCTAAACCCCAAACCTTTCTCGGAATCTCCAAACCCTTATAGAGCCCTTTGAAGGAACTCTTATAGTACCCTTATGGAAACCCTTTAAAGGAACCTTAAGGTGCCCCTTCCCATTTCTGAAGCCCGCGCAAGTTCGAAGCTCCGATCCGAAACGGACGTCCAGGTGGTGAGCAGTGCCACACTGCGGAAGCCGGCCTGCGCCCTACTTGGAGGATCAGGGGACTTGGTAAGTAGCTTAATTGGGGTTAGAAGACATTATAAGTATAGTTACCTTATTTATAGCCCCAATTACTAAGTCCCATGATCCTTTAAGTAGACCCTAAACGGGTTTGGGGCGGTTAAACCCCGCTTTATATAAGAATCTTGGGGGTCCGCGGGTCTTTAACCCGAAACCTTCTGGAATTTTGTTAGGGTCCAAAACTCTTTTAGAGGTTTCTGGCGTTCGGGGCTTTTGCCTTTAAACCCTGTAGAAGTGTGTGGGGTGTGGGGTGTGGGTTTTTTTTCGGAGATAAAGACCCTGGGGCTTTTTCTCAGTTGATGGGGCGCAAGCGCTGAGCCTGGATTTGTGGTGCCGAGGTAACATTATTCAAAGGATTATGGGACTTAGTACCTAGGGTTATAAATAAGGTGACTATACTCATATGTACTTCTAACCCAAACTAGGGTACTTATAACCTTGCTTACTGATGCCCTAAACCCTGCTAGAAACCCTGAACCCTAAACCCTACACCCTGCCAAGCTCAAGAAAGGGTTCGTGCCCCCCCCTGTGGCCCTTGCCCCGAAAAGTCCTGATCATGTCTTCGCGGGGGCGTCCCGGCGCGGCAGCTGACGGCAGCGGCGCGGACCTCATCGACTTGGGCACCCATGCGGCGACTCGGCCGAAAGCTTCGGGGCCGGCTCACATCCCTGTGCCCATCACCTACGACCCCGACCTCGACGCCGCCTACCCGGAGGCCCAGCAGGACATGGCCGTGGACGGCACGGACACCCACGCCCGCAGTAAGCGCCCGAGTCCCTCTGACGCTCCTTCTCCGGTGCGACCGAGAGCAGAACCGCGAGGGGTCACCTTCGACGACCTCAAGGATCTCCTCAACCTTCAAACACAACAGCTCCAAGAAAGCCACCAACAGGACCTACTAGATCTTAAAACGGCGGCCTTTAAGGAGATTGGCAGCTTGAAGAAGGACGTACGGAAACAGGGCGACCACATCGAGCAGCTACGCGACTGTCAGGACCGTATGGAAGCCCGACTCCGGGCCCTCGAGGATAAGGAGCGTGCTCCGTCGACCACAGCCTCAGACCAAGGAAGACCGAATCTACTCATCCTCGCTGGTTGGCCCCAGGACACCCCGAAGGCGGACCTCCTCGCCGAGCTCACGGACTGCCTCAAGCAACTGGGGTTGGACCAGGCCTTCGACGAGATTTTCTGCACAGGCCCCCGCCGGGGGTTCGCGATGGCCTTTATGAAGATGGACAGCGCAGAATCCGGAACCCAATTAAAGCGCCGCCTCATCCAGGTGGCCCAGCAGATCCAGCGAGCAGCCCTACACACAGCCTCAATGGAAGCTGGAAGGACCCTCAGGGCTACTCTGGGCAAATCGCGAGAGGAACGGTTAGTGTCCAACCATGCCGGAAAGACCAAGAGGCTGATACTTACGGCAAACCCATCTTACAAGCAGCACATCGAAACGGAATACTCGGCAGGGAGCGTATGGTGCAGGAACCAACTGGTGGCTTCAGCGAATCGCTCGCCGCCCCACTCAGACTGCACCGTTGGAAAGCTACCCCGCAGTTGGATCGATCTCGCTGCACTGGCCAACATGCTCCGCATCCCGGTCGCTGACCTTAGCAACCAATGGGCCGAGCTCATGTCGTACTGAGACGAACAAGAAGCCGAGCTGCAATTAGTCGAAGACTCTTGCATGATGCCTACCCGGCAGGCCCCAGGGCCCACACATAATTCGCTACCGTCAGGGAGAAAATCTCCTGTGCACGCACATGTGCCTGATCTCGATCTAAGATCTGACCAAGACACCCAAACTTCTAGGCCTGGTACGGATGTGAGCTCCACCACGCCCGTGCAGGGCCACACACTGCCTTTTCAAAACCCAGACACACGGGAGGCCGAAACGGCACCCGAGTCCAGCACTGACACCCAACAGCTGCCCGGGCAATTTCAGCAAATCCATATTGCGAGCTGGAACATCGGAGGCACGAGCATCGAAGATGCCATTAAGTCGACCCGACTCGAGGCGGCTGGAAAACTAGACTGTCTATGCCTGCAGGAACTCCCCCGCAGGCCGGTGGGGTGGCACAGCGAGGTCAAGGAGGGCTACACAGTGGTCCAGTACCGCCACGACGACACGCAATGGCGGGGCAACGGGATAGCCTTCTCCCCAGACTTCCAGATCATGCGAAGAAGGGGCGGCAAGTACGGCCTGTGGCTCAGACTCCGACATTTGCTTACAACCAACGAGGTCTGGGTCGGGAGCCATAGACTCAGTACGGGTGTAACTAGTGACGTAACGGCTGACGAACTCCAGAGCCTTTGCGGACTGTTACCCCCAACCCTGTTGCCGGTAATCCTCCTGGGAGACTGGAACACCCAGCTCAAGTGGGCGCGAAGCTCAGGGACCCGTGCGGACCTCAGACCGACTGAAGCGCGATCAGAGTATGTCCTGTCCCAACTGGGGAGCTGCGGCATGACCATGCAGGCACCTGCGGAAGCACAGTGGAACACCCCCACTAGCAGACCCCGTAGGGCGAGAGCCACAGGACGACAGATCGATGGGGTCGCATGCAAACAGATCAGACTTGATCCTGTGAGAATCCACGTAGACAGTCACAAGCAGATCCTCAAAGGGGACCATGAGCGCCTCTCCACCAGCTTCCTGCTCCGCATTGGGGAGCGGCCACCACCTCAGAGACCAACAACTAGACCCAGAGTGCTGGTCAAACAGCCCCCGAAGCTCGAACATGTTAACCAAGAAGCCCTCCAGGAGCTAGCATCGGTATGCACGAAGCCCAAACCTAGTGAGCGATACCGTGACACCGCCCAGGTCCGACACCTCTACAAAACAGCCAAGCAAACAGGCACAGAGGAGGACTGGAAAACGGCACACAAGGCCCGGCGGAAAGCCCAGGTAGCATGGCGGACAAACAAGACGGAGAAAGCTGCCGAGGGCAACTGGCATGAGTACAAAGGTCTTAAAACTCAAGGAGGCACAGAATGGACAGTACATTTTGTGCAGGCAGCGGAAGACGAAGGAAAGGACCCCATGAAGTGGACGGTCGCACATTTCCGCACCCTGTTCCAACAGCCTGCACCACGGAACCCCCCGAGGTGGACTAAGGATCTTGACTCAGGCGACCATTTCTCTACCGAGGAGCTCCGCCAGGCACTCCAGCGAGGGCGCAGAAACAAGTCGGTGGGCGAGGACCTAGTGTCCTTCGAGCTCATCAATGCACTATGCGAGGACCCCCAAACCGAGGCCGCATTCCTTGACTGGATGGAACGCCTGAGATGCGGCGAAGAACTACCACCACAATGGCTCAGAACGGTAGTGACACTGCTACCCAAAACGGAACAGCCACGTGGACCTGGTGACCTGCGACCTATCAGCGTCGGAGCAGCCGCCTCCAAGGTGTTCGGCACTATGCTCCTACTCAGGACGAGGCGGTTCATCCAACCACAGGGGCCTGCGCAATGCGCCCACAACGGGCGCCAAACATGCGACTACCTCTTCTCTGCCGTGAAAACCTTCACCATGGACACAGAGTGGCACCTCGGCCTATGCTGGTGCAAATTAGATATCAGGAAGGCTTTCGACACATTGGCCCGAGACCGCACCCTGGCGATACTGAGAGACCGCCTACCTCCCCATATGTACCAGGAGTACCGATGTTGGGAAAGGCTCTTCTACCAGGGCACTGCAATCCTCAAGACCCCGTGGGGGGACGCAGAGGTCCCGCAGGGACGCGGCATTCGCCAAGGAGCAGTAGAAAGCCCCTTCTTGTTTGCAATTGCCATTGAGACTGCCCTCTACGATGCCATGAAGCACAGGGAATGGCCCGGGAGGATACAAGCGGCACCGGACCTGCCACTCTCGGAGCTTCTCTTCATGGATGGCAGCATCTTCCAAAGAGGACATGACCAAGAAATACAACATCCTCAAGTCGGAACTAGCATCCTGGGGCCTGACCGTGAACCCGGAGAAAACTGCCTACTACCACTCCCCCTACTCGACGACACCGGGGGCGATTGTCTTGGACGGCAAGAATTCCCCTGGCAGTCTTCGGCATCCCACTCAGTGTCCCCTTCCGCCCTACAGCAATTATGGACACTGCAGTGGCAAAAGCTACCCGCAAGTTTTACGCTAATAAGCATATCTTCCTTGCTGAGGCCCCGCTGAAGTCCAAACTGAGGATGTTCAGGTCGATTGTCGGAGGAAGTCTGCTTTGGTACAGCTCAGCGGTCTCGCCAAACCCCCATGCCATGAGTAGCATCAACACGCTTCAGGTTGAGCTAGTAGCCAAGATGGCAGGGTTCAGAAGGCGCACGGGAGAGACCTGGCTCGACTGGCGACTAAGGTCATTCAGAGCAGCCAGGAACATACTTCACACACACGGTGTGGAAAGATGGTCCACATGCTGGCTCAGGCGCTTCTGGGCCTACAAAGGCCACATCGCGCGAGCCCTCAGGAGAGAATTGCCACCCGCAAGCTCATACCTAGATGCATGCAGAACCCTCACATGGTGGAGAGACCAACAGAGAATTACAGACGGAATTACGCATCCAGCAAGTTTCTACCCGTATCACACATACGAAGAGGAAGCACTCAACAAAGCCTCAGCGAGCACAGACTGGCGGCAAGTGGCCTTAGACCCCGCACAGTGGAAACGGCAGGAGGCCACATGGATCTCCAATATGGACGTCCGCTGGTCCTCCGGGCGACAGCTCTCTCTTACAGCACAGTAATAATTCTGCAATGGTGCGCAGTGAATGTCCCGCTTCGCTTTTCAGGTCGCCGAGGTGAAGCCCCCGGCTGAGCGACGACCTGAACCGATGAAACAAAACGACATTTCCCTAAGCCCCACCTCGACCCTATACACCTCTGTTGCACTGCCGCCGCATGCCAAATCCCACTGCAGCGCTGAGTGCGTGTCAGAACCTACAGGCCCCTCATAAGCCCTGTACCCCACGCCATGGCCATCTACAACCTCGTGACGATCTTGCAGATTGCCTACGCCCTAGCCGCAGAAACCTCCCCGGAGCTACCACGCTCCCACAGTGACAGCAACAACAGCGGACTAGGAGGCCGACTGACTCCAAAATTCGAAGGCGGAGACGAGCTCGCTCGACTACCCCACGGTGCCCGGACGACAACAGGACAACGCCCTGCACCTCTACCGCACCGTGAACCTGATGAAGCATGCCGCCGACGCTCTTGCAGCCTCACCTTCACCAAGCAGGAGAACCTCTGGCCGAAGCCAAACGCCAAGGAACGTGCACACAAAGCTCCCCTGATCCATCATCCGGGACCCCAGGAACGACCAGACCCTGCCCTACCTCAACGACCGGCCCAAGAACGACCTTGTGTGCATCTACGCCGCTCTCCGCCAGAACATGACCACGAAAGCGACCGAGACCTTCTACCATGCGACAAAGACGCGATAGCTGTGGAAACGGAATGCGCCCACCTGGCGCCCACACGGGGAGACCGAGACGATGAAGAGCCAAGGCTACCTCCACACCAATCTCGGAGAGCCCATGTCCTAGCCCACAGCCGCCCAGAAGACCTACGAATCACAAGCCATGGAGAACCACGTGAATCTCTAAAGGCGGCAGATGCTGGACCCTTGCATGGAGCCGCTCTCCCCATCGCGCCCACCATGGACAATGCAGGACAAACGCACCCGGAACTACCACAACAGCGGCCTCTCCGGGATCCTCCTGCTGCCCTTGCGCAACCGAGCACTGCCACGGCACGACGACCGAGATCTACCACCGCCAAAAGCCGTCGTGACCAACTACGAGGACCGCGACTGCTCACAGGACGATCGGCAGAAGACCTTGTCTGCTGAGTGCCGGATCGTCCCATGCGCAAACCACACGGATGGCCCGTGTACCCGACAGCGCAAACCTGACACCGACGAGGAAATCAACAGCAAGGATAGGGCCCTACACCCGGACGTACGAGATCGCCCAGTACCTGAAGTAAGACGACCACCCCGCCGAGAACGCCCTTCTGCTGACCCACGACGTGCTGCCCAAGAACCACGCCACGACCGAGCTCCGGACCTACTACCCGAGACACGAGAAGCCACGACCACCGGACACGGTACGGCGGCCTGGGATGAGCCCTTCATGGCCCATGATGCACCAGACTGGTTTTGGCACTACTTCGACAAAGGAGTTGACCTCGTCAGGAGAGGAGCAGATGCCGTGCAGATGACCCGGAGCCTCGAAGCTACATTTCGGGCCCTGGCAGAGGCAGACACGGAGAGTGAGCCATTCTGGACGGAGACGGAACTCATCCGAAACCACTTTGCGAAGAGATGGTGGGTCCACGCACAGCGGCTCCGAGACCAAGGAATACCTGCGACCGGCCCCAGAGTCATGGATGAAGAGCTCGAGGCCCTCATCCAGAAAGTCGGGGAAACAGTCCACAGAGCATGGTACCAAGAATGCCACACAACAATATCGGGAAACCCAATCCGGCCATGTGGATGTATGGAGCTGGAGGATGCAATCACCTCGGACACTGAGCCGAACACCGACCCTGAGGACCAACCGCGAGACCGCTCACGTTCGCCACGGATGCCTCAACTTTTCCCTCAGATCCGGGCTGGCAAAGCAACGCTCGACATTGCGGACAAAGACGACGAAGCACTGGACCTCACCTCGCTTATGGCGTCCAAACCGAAGGATGTGCCCCTTAACCGAAGGAGCCCTACAAGGCTGTGGCGAGAACTCCCCGACGACAAGAAGACCCACACGGTACGAGCCCTACGACCTCCTTGGAAAAAGGGCGGCAATCCAGGCCTGCGACCGAGACCGCCCAGCAGTTCACCCAAGAGGACACCGCGCGCCAAACCACGGCCCAAAGCAAAGTGCCCGGCCGATATCCCAGCCCCGTCGACACCGGCAGCTTCCTCGGAGCAGGCCGCTGCCGCAGAACCCATGGAGGAAGCCATGACCGAAGAGGATGCTGTGGCCGTCTGGCAGGCGATGTTCGAGATGGAACCACAGGAAGCGATGGACGCGGCGGCCGCACCCATACTTCCCCAACATGTCGCAGACAGCATTGTGGAGACGCTCGCGGACAAAACCGAGGCAGAACACAACCTCCTCGTTGACTGCCTCCCTAGATTTATGGCGAGGCTCCAGGCCGATGTGGCAACAGCGATACGCAGGGCAAGATACCTCCGAGAACAACAAATACACACCGGTGATGACCCACAGGAGGAAGAACCGGTGCCCAAGCCCAGAAATCCTGCATACGAGACCGAGGAGGACGACGAGACCGCCTACATGCAGACAGCCAAAGTGGTACCACAGCAAAACCAACCGAGCGACAAGGGCGACAGCAACCTCCTCACCAAGCTCCAAGAAGCGTTCCAGGCCCTCAAGCCCGACCGAGCCACCAGCAGAGCCATCAGGATGATGCATCGTCTGCAGGAATGGGATGGACCACTCGCGGAGGACCGTGACCTGCTGGAGAGTCTCCTGGTGGCAGTCTCGGGGGACGTCCCGGCAGAGCCCGAAGGAGATGGACTCCTGCTGGAGATCGGCTGGGTGGGCACATGGTGGGACAGGCTCACTGGACGCCGCGAAGCTGGCCCGGAAGAGATTGACAAGGACCTCGAGTTCATGGAGAATCACGTTCCCAACCTCAGCACGCAAGAGGCAGAGGAGGCCGAGCAAGCAGCAAGGGAACACGCATACCAACAATGGGCGGAGGAAGCTGGCAGACAACACATGGCACAAAAGCGCGCGGCTGAAGCACAACAGGAAGACGACAAGGTGATGCAAATGGCGGGCGGGTTCTCATACGAACCACCCAAGCGGCGCCTTTGTCTGGCCATCTGCATAGATGACGGCAGACGAGCCAGGGCCTGGGAGTGGGAACTGGATCGCGGTGCTACAATCCAGTTGCACCTTAAGGCCGAAAAGAAGGACTTCGAAGGACGATGGCTCAAGGACGGCAAGCCTGTGGCCCCAAGCGAAGTCCCGGAATGCCTTCTGGACACCACCACCGCGGAGAAGATCGACCCTGAGGAGATCCCACCGAGAGCGTACGACCTAGAGAAGCCGGCGACAAGACAGCTCTACGAGAGATGGAAAGCAGGCAAAATATCGGACCAGCTGGTGGTCCAAACAGCCTCGATAGACGTCCTCCGCTACTTCAAGAGCCAGAACCAGTTCCCAGACATCCCTCAGGAATGCCTCGATGACCTGGACAAGCGAGACACCATGAACGTCTCCCGCTACACTGAGACACCTGTGCCATGTGCCCCAGCACAAAGCTCGCAGGACCAGGCGATACTTGGAGAAGTCCCCCCGCAACAGCACCCGACAGCTACGGCGCCACAGACCCTGGACACCAGCCAGGGCACCACGATCCTGGTCAACCAGAACAACCAGGACAGCGAGGCCTCAGACATGTCGAATCAAGACAGCTACTACAACGGGCGAAAGTACTTCGAGAAGTATGGAGGACAAGATGAACAGCAAGATCACCTACCCAGTGACCGAAGCGACTGAGCCCGTTAAGTAGATGCCATAGCTATGAAACGGCAGGCGGGAAGGCAGCAGATATTTCTACTGGGTGTAAGGTTTAATCGCAAGGCTTTGTTTACGGCATGTGTCGCCTGCTGCGTCTTTGATTGCGACATGTGTCGCCCTGCTGCGTGGAAAGCCTAAGCCAACCGGACATGTACAGAAGGCAGTTTTGTGAGAACAGCTCTGACACCGAGGCTCAACATGCAAGGGTGCTTTCTGAGGCTATGTGAGGCCACACCCTGTTTTCATACGAGGCAGGCTGCATGAAAGGGTTTTGATAAGACACACTCCATTTGCCAGAGCTCTGTCTGTACCACAGCACATCAGCGACGAACTGTTGCTGCTTTTGTCCGGGGCCTCAGAGGGGTTTACGGGTTGTATAAGATTAATCACTGCTCCACTTTGAGGCCCCACCATAGGCTCTACCTGGTAAGGTATTCTTGCTGTACTGCAGTTGGAAAAGGGCCCGCAAAAAAAAAAAAAAACCCTACACCCTACTAGAAACCCTAAACCCCCAACCCTGAACCCTAAACCCTACTAGAAACCCTTGGGCGATCTTAGAGAGGTAGGGGTTCCGGATTCTGACTAGCTTACCTTTGGTTAGTACGGAATGGAAGAATGGTAGTAGTAGTAGTAGTAGTAGTAGTAGTAGTAGTAGTAGCAGGAGTAGTAGTAGTAGTAGTAGTAGTAGTAGTAGTAGTAGTAGTAGTAGTAGTAGTAGTGTCATGGTAGTAATATGATTGTAATATGGTAGTAATACGGTAGTAATATGGTAGTAATATGATAGTAATATGATAGTAATATGGTAGCAATAGTAGTTATACTTGTACCCCATTCCTCCATTCCCTACTAACCAAAGGTAAGCTGGCAAGTGGTCGCCGCTCCTCTGAGGCTTACGACTTCTACACCTACAGGTTCGTGCTCTTGCTAGGCGGGCGGTTTAGGAGTTTAAGGTTTAGGGGTTTGGGGGTTTGGGGGTTTAAGGTTTAGGGGTTAGGGTTTAAGGGTAGGTGGGTTGGCCGAAACACATGAAGTGGCCTCTGGTCCAGGGGTAGCCGATGTTGTGACAGGTACCGGTTAGGGAGGGATACTGTTTGAGTTCTGTTGGTGCTTAAGAAAGAGCCCGAACTCTACAAGGATTCCTAGGATTGTTACACCCTAAGCCTTCAAACCCCAAACCCCTACCCTAAGCCCATAAACCCTAGACCCTGAACCCCCTAAACCCTAAACCCCAATGACACCCATTTCAAGTAACTTGGGGGGATTGCCGCAGTGCGATTCAGGGCTGGGGCCCTGGAGGTCCGGTTATATCATCAACACGGTTGATGATATAAATTTTGGGGTTCCTTTAATGGATCTATAAGGGGTACCTTTAAGGGGCTCCTGTAAGGGATCTATAGGGTTTAGGGTTTAGGGTTGATGATATAAATCCTGCATGACCTTAAGGACCCTAAACTATGGGAATTATGGTATATCCATTATTATGGGTAATGCAGGATTTATATCATCTACCGTAGGGTTTGGGGTTTCGGGGTTTAGGGGGTTTAGGGGTTTAGGTTTAAGGGTTTGAGGGTGAAGGGTTTCGGGGCTTAGGGTTTAGGGGTTTGGGGTTTAAGGGTTTGTAGGTTTCGGGTTTATCGTTTAGGGATGATGTGTTTGGATGTTGTCCCAGCCCGGAAGAAGGAACTTCAAGACGCAGCAATTTAATTCTCAAGCCTCACTCAAACACCCTCAAAACCCACAAAGCCTAAGCCCTGAAACCCTAAAGCCCTAAACCCTAAGCCCCGAATCCCTTAACCCCGAAACCCTTAAACCCGGAAACCCCAGACCTCTATTCTCAAGCCTCACTCAAAATTCTACAAATCCTGAACCGCGAAAAACTTCGGGTGTGCAGACTCGAGAATGCCTTCACTCCGAATTCACAGCTACTAAACCCTAAACCCTACAGTAAAAGCTCTACTTAAAGGATCTTGGGACTTAGTAACTAGGGTTATAATGAATACGGTAACTATCCTTGTGACTACTTATATCTCCACTTAGGGTACTTATAACTTATAATAATACCTTACTTACTAAGTCCCCTGATCCTCCAAGTAGACCCTATAAACCCTAAACCCTATAGATCCCTTTAAGGGGCCCTCTATATATCCCTTTAAGGGGCCCCTGATCCTCTAAGTCGAAGCCCAGAGTCCCTCCAAATCCCGTCATCAACACGTGGTTTAGGGTTTAGGGTTTAGGGTCTAGGGTTTAGGGTTCAGGGTTTAGGGTTTAGGGTTTAGGGTTTAGGGTCTAGGATTTAGGGTTTAGGGTTTAGGGTTTAGGGTCTAGGGTTTAGGGTTTAGGGTTTAGGGGAACGACCGGTAGCCCCAACAGATCACCTAATGCGCGCGACGTCATATACTTGCACGCTCAGGGGACTTAGAAAGCAAGGTTATAAGTACCCTAAGTGGGGTCATAAGTAGTTGTAAGTATAGGTACCTTGTTTATCACCCTAGTTACTAAGTCCCATGATCCTTTAAGTAGAATACGGAGTACGCCCGCTTTTCTTTGGAGTGTTCGTATGAGGTCATGACCGTCATCAGGAGACCTTCGTTGCAAAGGTGCCCCCCAATCAAACACTTAACCCAAAACCCGAGCTCGCAATTAGACCCTTATACGGTTGATGATGTAAATCCTGCATAACCCATAATAAGGAAAATATACCAGAATTTCCCATAGTTTAGGGCCCTTAAGGTAATGCAGGATTTATATCATCAACCCTAAACCCTAAACCCTATAGATCCCTTACAGGAGCCCCTTAAAGGTACCCCTTATAGATCCATTAAAGGAACCCCAGGATTTATATCATCAACCGTAGTAGCCCTCGTAGAACCCCGGAGCCGAAGCCCTACTTCAAGGATCATGGGACTTGGAAACTAGGGTTATGACTTACAGTAATCCCCATAAAGTTGGAAACCGGATTAAGGCCAAATCGTGCTGGGATTCCTTACACATTACTCTTAAGGACTGAGGCTATGGGGTTTCCAACTTTTGGGCTTCTACTGTACTCTACTTATAGCTACTTAAACCCCACTTAATAGGGTAGCCTGATCCTCCAAGCAGACTCTAAACCCTATAGATCCCTTTAAGGAGCCCCTATAGATCCCTTTAAGGAGCCCCTATAGATCCCTTTAAGGAACCCCTATAGATCCCTTTAAGGAACCCTATCTGAACCCGAACTTGCTGTTGAAGGCTGCTTCTGCCTGCTGCTTCTCTGTTGGAACTCCCTTGCGGGGACCGGCCGTTCCTTCACGGCTGCTCTTTCGTGGGGCAACCCAGTTTCGGGAGCTGTTTTAGGGAGAAGGGATTAGGGTTCAGGATTTAGGGTTTAGGGTTTATGGGGATTAGGGTTTAGGGTTCAGAATTTTTGACCCCAGGCTTCAGGGTTTAGGATTTGGGGTTTGGGCTGTAGGCTCTACAGTAGGTTTGAGGCTTTGGGAAGCCCGACACTCTTCAAACCATAAGCCACAAGCCCTAACCCCAAGACTCCAAGCATACAAATAGTACGTACTTTGGGGTCTAAAGTGTTTAAATACTACCTACTTTGGGCTATTTGGAGTCTTATAGGGTAAACCTACGGCAACACCCAAGAATGCAGCGTTGCAGAAGTGCATACGCAAGTCCTCTGCAGGGAGGCCGATGTTCCACAGCCGTTCAGTCTAAAGCTTCAGCAGTAGAATGATAATAAGTAAAGATGATAAAGATAGTAAAGTAGTGATTATAGTAGTAATGAAGACAAGAAAAATAAGTATTAGACATGTAACAGTTGTCATAAAAAAACAACTTACTAGTAGTAACAGCATGTGGTTTGCACTTCTCTGCGCTGCACTTGCTAGCAGTTCGCTTTTGGGAAAAGCATACTATGCTTCTAACAATAACCCCAAGGAATAATGTTGATAACACGAAGGGTCAGATCGGTGGAATGACCTGGGCTTCGGAGTACCATACCTTAATACTTTTTCTTAAAGTAACCATTATGAAATACAAGTTTATACTTTTTCTCCCCGGTTACTTAAAAGCCCAGCAACCGTAGTTAGCTCTCAGGGGAGCAAGGATCTGGATTTTGCCCGCCTAGTCATCACTGCTGGATGGTGCACCCCATGAAATCTTTGCAGAATGAGACTGCGTCTAACCCACTGAACGCTCTACCCATGAGGAAGAACCTTACAGAAGCTTGTCTAAAAGCGTCAACTTCTACAGAACCCTATACTCTAATTCTTGGGGCCCCATAATTCCCAGGGCCCATACAGTCGGCCCAGGTCCAACATCTTCAGTGGCACGCAGGTCGCTGCAAAAAGCTTGAAGGGCCGTCTGAACTAAATCGAGGTCAGGGCAGGGGATTGGTAGGGTTGATACGGTTTCGGGTTCAGAGGGCTAGGGGTTGGTAGTAGGGTTTGCAAGCACAAGTCTCCGCTTGGCTGCTCTCGCGCGCAAGACATGCAACCACTAGCAAAGGGCAGTAGAAAGAAGTAAAGGGCAATAAAAGGCTGTAAATGGCAGTAACGGACAGTATAGGGCAGTACAGGGCAGCCACGGGCAGTAGAGATCAGTAAAGAGCACTAAACAGGCAGTAAAGGGCAGTAACGGTCAGTAGTGGGAAGTACAGGGCAGTCAAGGGCATTAAAGGGCAGCAAAAGGCAGTAACGGGCAGTAGAGGTCAGTAAACCCTAAACCCTAAACCCTAAACCCTAAACCCTAAACCCTAAACCCCTAAACCCCTAAACCCTAAACCGTGGGGAAACCCCGAAGGCCCAAAGGTTCCAAGCCTCGAAGCCTCAAGGCCCACACAAGAAAGACCTCTACATGCCTGGATGCTCCAAAACCCAGAATCCCTAAACCCTAAACCCCGCCCTGAATTCTGAAAGCCTCAGGCCACAACCTGGAATACCGCCTATCGTATCCGTTATGCTATGTACTGTATCTCCCTACTCTACAGCCGTGTGTCCTTGATTCCGCTAGCCAGGCCACGTAAAATGCACTTGCTGGTACTCCGAGTCCTCCGCCAAGCAATGACATGTTAGTGCGACAAAGCTTTCATCCTGCTGATGTAGGCCGCAAATGCCAGCATCTTTCATCTAATGGTATGAAGACAAAAAATCTGTAGTTTGAAGCGTCCTTGCATGAGTTCTTTACCATGGTGAAGGTTGGCTTGGAAGGGACTGCAGCTGGTGCTTGCGCTTTTCGGGATGCGGAGGGAACATACGATTTCGGGGTCCCATTTTGCGGCAAGCTGCAGCACTATGCAAGAGTTCCGGTTTAGCTTCGGGCTCAGTCTTGCGTCGAAGCCCTAGTTCTACACTCTAAACCCTCTAAGCTCCAGCCCTAACGAGTTGGTAAGATGTGCAAAAGGAGCTGCAAGCCAGAAACGGAGCCTTGACTCATGTCGGGGCCAAATAATTTACTCCTACTAGCTGAGTACACTATACTATACTTTACTAATACTAATACTACACCATAACGACCTGAAAGGGGCGACAAAGAGACGAGGTAACGTAACCCTTAACCTGTGGGTTTACATAACCCCACTTAGGGGACTTATAGCCCCAATTATAACCTACTTACTAAGTCCCATGATCCTCTAAGTAACCTTTGGGTTTACATAACCCCTACCAAGAATTGAAAAATTAAACCTGTTTTAGGCTGAGGTACTCAGCCCCTCCGTCTCCTAAGGACTAGAATATTCATAGGCTCATACCCTACCCCTTTTTTAAGGTACCTACTTGTCTATATAGGAGATCGTAACCATAAAACTAGGCAACCTAAAACAGGGGTAGGGTATGACCCTCTAGGTACATCCGACAAGCCTATTCCGATAACAAAGGCCCTGAAACCAAGCTGTTTGTGCCCACCAGGTCATTGCCATCATAGCGCTGCTGGCGTGCATGATCGCCGATCGAGCGCCGCGGTCCCAGCTGTCTGCGTTAGGTTTGGTTTGTTTGTTTGTTGTGAATTGCGGTGGGGGTCCTCCATCAGAGTAATCAATACCATATCATGACCATGCAATTATCTGCTGCTACGGCCACTGATTGCTGCTGCTACTGCCACCACTGCTACTACAAGTCCTCCTCTTGCTGCTGCCTCTCATACCACTACTACCATCACTACCATCACTACCACTACTACCACTACTACCACTACTACCACTACTACTACTATTACTACTACTAGTACAACTGCTACCACTCCTTCTTCTACCACTACTACTACTACTACTACTACTACTACTACTACTACTACTACTTCTTCTACTTCTACTACTACTACTACTACTACTACTACTACTACTTCTACTACTACTACTACTACTACTTCTACTACTACTACTACTACTTCTACTACTTCTACTACTGCTACACCTAGTACTACTACTACTACTACTACTACTACTACTACTACTACTACTACTACTACTACTACTACTACTACTACTACTACTACTACTACTACTACTACTACTACTACTACTACTACTACTACTACTACTACTACTACTACTACTACTACTACTACTACTACTACTACTGCTACTGCTACTACTGCTACTGCTACTGCTACTACTACTACTACTACTACTACTACTACTACTACTACTCCTACTCCTACTCCTACTCCTACTCCTACTACTACTACTACTACTACTACTACTACTACTACTGCTACTAGCACCACTGCTACTCTGGAGGGGTGCTTGCGCATCAAAGCTTATCCTGCAACGCGGACAGTGGACGCCGCCTGCCGCGAAAGCCGCCCAAGTTCAAGGAAGGTGGTGTTAACAAAGCACTGTCGGACAAGATACTCGAAACACTGCTATGTCGTATCATAAAGATCAGCCCATCGTAGTGTTGTATAATACGCCCCATGCGTTGCTGAGCCTTTGGCTCGACATTTCCCTGAGGGTCCGAGTGCTCAAATGTTGCCACCTTGTCTTAACTTGTGCCCAGAAAGGAATTGTCCTCCAGGATGGTTTCGTGCTTTTCTGCTATTATGTATATATATATATATATATAATTATATAATATAGCAGTATTAATACTTATATAATAACATGGACATATATATATAGCTAGGTACATGCATGCTGGATATCGCACACATGAATAATTGGTCATGCTGCTTGTTCTTTCTCCGGGCCGATGCGATTTTGGGTTGATCTAGTTCGATTAGTTTCATGGGACACACCCCGGCAGAAAGCCTTGAATTCAATTCCCTTATTATGCGATCCAGACCCCTGAACTCAACAATTAAACCCCGGCAGAAAGCCCTGAATTCAATAAACCCCATGCCCTTAAGCTATCCTGACCCCTCAACTGAAGAAACCCAGAGCGCTTAATTTAGGAGCTTGGGTGAAATCTATAAACATATGCCCTGAACTCAACAAACCCAGAACCCTTGACACCACATTAGACCAGAACCACTGCTAACCAGTCTAGATAAACCACACCATTAATTGGTAATTAGTGCAATGCTGCGGGCATCCCTTCGCTTTCAGAAGCGGCATGGGAACTCGAAAGGTGCTCCCACCGTGCCGCCACTGTGTGTTCGGGGGGTCGTGCGATCGCGAAGCTGTGATGTGTCGATTGTCGAATTTGGTCGCAGCTTCGAAGCAATGCAGTGTGAGCTTGATGAGAGCTGTCATGTGGCATGCTTAGCAAAGCACTTTGCAAGCGGTACATATATATGCTACTCCCTACCTTCGACTATGCAAAACATTTCGTCACAGTCCCTTTTCGCATTTGTCCTCGACTACCTCTTCTAGCTACCTGGTGTGTGGTCAGCCATGGCTGGTGGGATTCAGCGGCAATTCAGTCAGCCGATGAAATATTTCCTGACGGATCCTAGCTGCATGTGGCTACATCTGTGCTATGCAAAATCATGTTGCAAAGTGTGTGTAGCTGTACATGGGTACATCTCTGACAAAGCAAAGGAAGGGGCCGAGATCGTGGCGAAGGGTGTCCGACCATATATGGACCAAATTATGGAGAGCCTGAGGGCCACGGAAGCACCTCGGCCCTGATCATGCACACTTAGCTGCAATATGCATCTAATCCGACACAGCTTCCTGCCGAGGCAAAGCAGCTGACCCGCGAATCTGAGGATGATAAGCATGGGAGCAGCAAGGTGAGATCCCGTGTGTAGGTGTGCGGGGATCCTCGAGTGGTGATTGAATTCTAGTCTGCTGGCCGAGGTGTCTGATGCGGATTTCATTGCAAATTACGATTTGATGAAGATCTTCATTGCCAACAGCATCACTCCGGAACTCGGGATTCCGGTGCTGAAAGACTTTAGAGTGTCTCGTCATTCTCGTTACGGCCCTTGTAGCTTTCAGGTATGGGAACATGTTAGATTCATCCAAGGTGGCACTGATCCATCTATCATGTGTCCACGGCCTGCACCCAGAAGTTCGCAAACGAGGGGGCAAACAGGTGGTCAAGGACGTGTGCTCGCCGCATGTTCGTAATTCGTGTGCTACGACTATCTATGCTTGATCTGGTATGCTTGTCCAGGACTGGGCTTTCGGTGAAGCTGGACGGCTCAGAGGGCTTTTGTCGGCCCTCTCAAGGGTCACTCTCAGGACTCTGAATGCTAAGATTTTCGGTTGCAAGTTTAGTTACTATGGTCAGCTGTATTCATTCATATTGCATGTGTTCGTTTCCTTCCGCATGATCCTATATTCGATTCCAAGGTCGAAGAAAACAGCAGTGCTGAAAAAAATGTTCGCCATCAAAATGCAGTGGGTGACGGAGGATGGAGATTGGATCCCCGGTATCGTTGCTTGCATGCATATACAGCTTATTATAGATGCAATTTTGCGAACATTAATCCCAATCGAGGTCTGCAAAGCTTGTCGGGTCCGTAGTTTGTTCATATATACTAGGTATAGCAGTAGCTGGTGATTGGATTTTGCTAGCTTCGAAGCTCCCCGAAAGCTTTCTCTTTTCGACTATCGCACTTGGCATCTGAGGTCGACGATGCCCCCGCCGATGAGCCTGATCAGGGATCCGGAGAGCCGGCCGACGACAGCGATCACGATGATGATGATAGCGGGGGTTCTGCATGTTCTGCTTCAAGGGGCGATGACAAGCTTGTTCCCCGAAGCCTAGAGGCTGCCACTAGTCTTATACTTAAGCTGCATGTATGGCTGCAGAAACATGTCCCAGTCACCGTCTAGTTTGAGTTCGTTCAAATTCAGAACATGTTAACAGAATCCAACATACCGACTTGCAAGGACTTGGATCGCGAGATGCACCGGCTCTTATCCACTCAGTCCCTCAGCAAGGATGGAGACGATCTTCGGGGTTGTGCCAGCCCCATTGTTACTAGGCATTATTATTGCATTTGGCTTCATTGACCAATGCATGTTCATGGCCATGGTCATCGTGGTGGTATATACCTAGCTAGCTGACATAGCTGGTGATCTCAGGATCTGCCGCCCGACTTGATGTCTGCCCTGGAGATGGAGATCGACGACGATGGACAATTTGCAGGGCCCGATGTGCCTAGATTAATTTTAACATCGTTTGCAGTACCCAGTCTGAATCCGAATTTGCATATCTGCAGTGGCACAAGCTAGCTAGAGCCGTACCCTACGTATACCAAGGATGTGCCACATCCCTCGGATGTTCTGACGGCAAAGGAAATGGAGGAATTCGAGGCGCAGATCTCTATCCCGGCCAAACCCCAAGCCCCGAAACCAAAAGTAGGCCCAGGCACCCGCTAGTTGGACAATGCCACCAGGACGAACTTCGCGATGCCCACGCTGCCAAGAAGAGCAAGGAACCGAAGGCGACCTGCAAGCAAGCTTGCTGGGGTTAAACCCGAGCATTTCAACCGTCAAGCCCGAACCCGAACACTGGTCCTAAACCCTAAACCTTTAACCTTAAGCTCTAAACCCCGGGCACCCTAGAACTTTCAATCCCTAAGCTCTAACACCGGGCTTAAACCCTAAACCTTGAACCTTAAGCTCTAAACCCCGGGGCTTACACCCTAGAACTTCTAAACCCTAACTCTAACACCTGGCTTAAACCCACCCTAAACCTTAACTTTAAAATCCCAAAACCCGAACACTGGGCTTAAACCCTTAACCTTCAACCTTAAACCCCCAGCCCTATATGACTTAAACCCCAAGCCGCCTGATTATAAACCATTCAGGACCGGAAACCTCTGGTGCCAACTACGGCGGATCTTCCAGATGAGCTTAAGGACCTTCTTAATATGGATGGGTTCAATGAAAGCGAGGAGGTCGAAGCAAACTCCACCCTCTTGAAGCAAAGGGAGATCAAGGCAGCAGAGGCAAAGAAGGCCCGATTAACATAATTGCTACATATATAGAGCAGAGTACTGCTAGCTAGCGATTGTTCATCACAGTCTGTGCAGGCAGCTGCTCCAAAGTCAAAGGGCGGCAAGGGTGGCGGCAAGCTGAGGCGAAAGCTGTCAGTGCTTGAAGAGAAGGACCCCGTGGCTACGCCACCGGCAGCTGTAAGGGAGGCCCCAGGGAGTGATCCCCTTCAGAAGAAGCCTCGAGGAGCACGGGGTAAGGGGAAAGGCAAGGGCCGTGGGGCCCACAAGAAGGGTGAGCAGCACGAGGACAACAAGCCAGAGGAGTCCGCAGACAAGGGTGAGCAGCACGAGGACGAGAAGCCAGAGGAGTCCGCAGACAAGGGTGAGCAGCACGACGAGGACGAGCCACAGGAGTCAGCAGACAAGGGTGAGCAGCAGGACGAGGACAAGCCAGAGGAGTCCGAAGACAAGGGTGAGCAGCAGGAGGACAAGCCAGAGGAGTCAGCAGACAAGGGTCAGCGGAGGGGACGTCGCAAGAAGCTGACTCCTGCACAGGAGGCAGCTAGTATCAAGTCCCAGGCCCTCGCAGACAAGAACCTGGCAATCGTGAGGTCCTTGTCCGTGAAGCACCCGGAGTTGCAACCACAGGTGGGATTTTCCGGTAAGACACTAGGCTACATAGTGAGCGACCACGACAGTTTATGTTGCAACCTGCGAAGATCGTGCTCGTCTTGCGAGTGGAAAACTCAACCTATCTAAGGAGCTATACTGTTTGGCCACCTCGTGGCGAAGTGGACAACCCCGAGATCAATCCAATCACAGTTGCTTTGTACACCGGGTGCTACTATGTGCAGCGATGTGTCAAGAAAAGCGATGCCAATGTTCGTGGTGCATCTCGACTTATAAATAGACATGATCAAATCATGATGTAATTATCCGTACGATTAAAATAACCTATGATCATGATAGTATAGTTGCCTCCCAGGTGAACGTGGACACGAAGAAGGGAGGCTCCACGGTGTCCTGGTTGAAGCACAGAGGTGCCTCCAGGGCGCCACTGGACAGCAAGTGAGAAATGTTCAATAGATGCACATGTCTTGGGAAATAGATCTAGAGTAACCAGCTTCTGAAACCAAGATGGCTGTTGGCTACCTTCCTGGCCGGGTGGCTTGGAGATGTGGACCCGCTGGACAGAAGAGGATCATGATGATGCTTGGTTGCATTTTGCTTGTTTCTAGTCGAGCCAGTGTGTGTCTGAACCCCAGACAACAAGCCTGAACCCAAATAGGCTTTGCTAAGTAATAAGTAATTAGAAATTTATGGTTTTCCTTAAAATGGGTTGGGTCATAATAATAGATAGTACGATCTATTATTATAATAATGTTAGAGGGAGGAAAGCAAAGCCTGGAATCAGTACGTATACCATACCGTGCACAGTCTGGTTCAGGGCGCCGGCACTTATTTGTTAGTTGGGGAAATCCAATCTCAAGTCCCGTGCCACACCCATGCACGGTGTCACCGGATGGGTGCATGCCCCACTTTCGGGATTAGGGTTCTTTGTGCTATAATAAGATATATTCCTGACAATGACCCGTCATAACATAATTTTTAACCACTTATCTAGATCTACTTAGCCACAGTGGTTCTCTTTATTTCGGAGTCCAGGGTGCAAGAATCCATATGTCATATCAGGCCAGGCCAAGCTGTGCTCGTCAACAAACTTTCGGATCGAAGTTGCCTTCAGGGGCCTAACGCTCGGTTTAGGGCTTTAGGGTTTAATCGATTAAAGGAATATGGGGTATTAGGGGTCATACTGTTTAGGGGTCCGCTAACCTGCAGGTCATTTTATTTAAATTATCCCACCCAGCCCTTTTGTTTCCCATGCCCCTCGTCGCCACTCCATGACCAGGCTGCTCCAAGCAAGAGGAGAAGGACAAAATGAACGGCTCCAAGATCCTGACATGCGAAGCTTCGTACATTTTTGGGGTTGCCGGCATCTAGGGAAGCTGATGTGCTGGGCAGTGCGGGTCGTAAACTTATAGGTGTCGGGGCCAGCATAAATAATGGCTTGCTACAGTCGACGGAGACTCCACGAACTCACGTACACAGTAGAACTGCCTTCGTAACACATTGGCTGCCGGTACCCAGGATGTTGATGTTTCAACATCTACCTAGATGATCCAGATCTCGATGAAGCTGCCAGTTTAACCGCTTCTTAGGCTTGGGTTCACCATGCAATAGTACCCTGTTTCTAGACCGAGCTTTCCCTGGAACAGATAAATATTCCCCATAATAGCGATCATAGGCTAGGTCTTCTTGGGTGAACAACTGTATACACTTACGCATACATATTTGGGCTAGTATATAATATTTATACATACCTGATGCCTGACACAGTGGTGGCAGTAATTTGAAACATATGCAGCATTGGAAATTCAATGCAGCCCCTAGCATGATCCGTGCGATCGCAACAATCCCGGCAAGTGGATGAAGCAACAGCTCCCGCAAGTGGATCAGAAACACACTGCGGGAATTCTGGTGTTATTCGAGCTTCTGATGTGCTTGGGTGTTGTTGTCCGGCCACTGCAAAGACAAAACTCGATGGCTCAAAGTCTTGAAGATTTGCTGTGAAACATCGTAGTTGTACTGCAGCAGCCTGTAATAGTGACAACAACAGTTCTAGGTTCTGGTCTGCTGTTGGGTCGGGGCCCGGGTCTTTAGGTTGGAGCTAAGTCTTCGCACACGGGTTGCAGGCCAGGGTTCACGCTGACCATGTCTGCCAACCCAGATGGGCAGAAACTCGAAGGGTCAACCAGGCCTCACGGTCTGCTAGTGTGTTGTGTGTGTGTGTGTTCGTGTACTGCTCGTCGGCTTCAGCAATAGTTGATTTGGTTTTAATTTCCTCAGTTCTTTCAAGCGAGGTATAATTACCACATGCCTACAGTTCATTAAGCGGATTACTTTTTCAGTCAGGCTTGTTCAGGAATCGGTAGTGCTGCAGCAGTTGCAATTGAAGGGGTGGCTATAGAAGGACAGCACGATTTATAAAGTTACCAGGCCAGGGCTCAAGGAAACTGTTGTGCTGGTCGTCGGTGACGAGGAATAGCGAAGATGATGATGATGATGATGGTTGTGATGATGAAGATTTTGACGACGGTGATGCGAGATGATTTAATCATGCTGCAACATAAGGTCGTGATGACGGCGATGCTGATGCAACATGAGGATGATGATGATTGGTGCAGCCGGCTAGACATCTGTAGAATGTCAAATGACTTGATAGCACCTAACCTTGACTTAGTCCCTGGGCGATGTAGATATGCAATGCATTATAAGTATTAACTGCGGTTGCACGGTTCCCTAATCCGTACCAGCCGGGAAGCCTTCACGCCCTCCTACCCCACAAGTCCGTCCTAAAGCCCTAAACCCAAACATCCCGAAAACCTGAAGCCCTAACTAAATTAATTCGCCAAAGACCTGAAGCCTTCAAGGCTTACTTCCTATGTGACCTGTATACATCTACAATTTTTATGCCAAATATGATTGAATGTGCTCTACTGTAAACGATCCGAAGAATAATGATACAGCCCCAACCGTCAGAGAAGTACGCAGCCCCAACCACCGAATACTGAAAAGACCAGGATCAGAGGGACGATGAAGATCTGCCCCATGGAGTCGCCAGACTCGCGATCGATCTATGTGTGCCTTGGTTCGTTAACTGGCTTATATGTTGAGATTATGACTTTCTTGTTGTTGCCTATTGCATTGGGTTTTTGGGGATCGGACTACAGACTTGCCTACTAACCACGTATACGGTACAGCAGTACAGTCATGGTACTAGTGGCTCTTTCGTGAGCATCGATGAGCATTGTTCTGCCCCAGCACGACTGCACCGTCTTGAGGGTTTATGGTTCAAAAGCCAACCCCAGACTGACCTCCGGCTTCAACAAGTCAATCATCCGGTTCGCTAAGTAAAACCCACAACCCTAATAAACCGACCACTCTAGGGCAAAAGAAATCAAACCCAAATAGCCCCACCGTCTCGGTAGTGAAGTCGTGCCTGCTAGCGGCCCCAAATCCTTAACCGTATCACCGGCAATGAACAATTCAGTGATCCTGATCGTAGCCTCCTAGGATCCAATATACTGACCTAGCAAGCCGAGCCCACAGGTTACGTGGACACATGCTCGAATCCAAGGCCGGGCTTAGTATAGCGGTTTAGATTTTAAAGGCTTTGGGACCAAAGTAGGAGTTAGGCTAGGGGTGTTATTATATAATTATTAAGATTACCAACCCAAAGGGCCCAAAGTACGTTTCTGGTAGAATATGTAGGGCTCCTGTACTCAGATGAATTAGGGGAAGTATCCCCGCCCCCATATAACAGTACTTTGGACCCTTTGGGCAATAAGGCTGCTGTGTAGGCTTTGGCTTGGGGACTAAGCTTTAGGGTTGTTAAATTTCTCGGTCGGATTTCAGTCAGGTGTAAGTACCCATATATACTATTAATTTGGGATGCTGGTGTCTCGATTTTCGTTGTTTAGTTAGGAGAGGCAAGTTTCGGCCAGGGAAGATGTGTTGGCTTGTCAGGGTTCCAGGTTTGATAGAATCGAACCTTGTAGCATGGCCATAGTTAGTCGATCTATAAAGAATCCTTTCGAATATTCTAGGCTTGCAAGGGTCTCAGCTGCATTAATTGCAGATATTGGAGCCCAAGGCCTTAAACCCGAAACCCTCCACCCTAAACCGTAAGGACCACAGAGTTTTCGATTATTATGGGATGTGCTAGTTTGGTGTATGCCTAGGGTGTTGAAACGTGCTGTGGTTTGCTTCCACAGTTATTTAATATATAGCAATTCGAATAATTATAATAATTATAATTAAATTATAATTTAAGATATTGGCACATACTGGTGAGAATAGGAACTGGGCTGGCCATAGGGGTCAGATTTTTTTTTAGTTTAGTTTCCGCGGAATTAAGGTTTCGGGTACGTAGATCTAGGATCTAGGCTGGCAACTATAATTGATAGGTAGTTAGAGGTGAGCAATTAGTCGGTAGGTAGCTATATTGTTCCGGTCACTAGCTAGTGCTTGTAGAAACATGGGAAATCTTATTTTGGCCGAATATGTGGGTAGGTGTAGCGAGGGTCTGTAGTAGGTAGGTCTGTTCGTTGGCTGGATACCTTCATATGGACTGGGCCGAGAGCTTCCAACGAGCATGGGACGAGCTGGCAGCCTGTGTCAGTCCGAAGCAGCTCTGGGCGGACACGTGTGACAGTTCGCACTCGCAATCACTTTCGCGATCGCTATCGCAGTCACTTTCCCAGTCCACTCCGTCGACATCGCGACTACACGATCCAGCCGACAGGGCCGATCAGATTCCGCGGTTGCGGAGAAGTGAGCCACTGCTGGCACCTGATCTTCAAGATGAAGCATCACCCGGCCAAATCCGGGCATTGCCACCTCGCCCTATTCCCCTAACGGTTTAGTATACGATCCATGCATCTAGTCGATCATGCTGCTCTAAACCCGGGCTGCACATTAGCTTCGTGACCAAAACTGTATGCAAAAGACACTAGGACTCTTAAGCATGCTGGAACCCAGCAGTTTCCATAAGCCCTGTAGCTTCAACCGCGGTCCATAGGCCCTGTAGCTTTTATAGCTTTATTTACACCGGCTAATTGTATACGATGTACAATTATGAATGCTGAGTCCCTGCTAACACCCAGCCCCACAGCTGAAGCCCTTAGCTCTTCTTCTTTTAAGTGCCAAGCCCAGAACGACGAAACCCTAGCACAATGCTCCGATCAAACCCAACAGCTAGAAATTAAGCTTCAAACCTCTTGGATCTAAGCAGATATAATATATCCAGTTTCCATGATCATGTCGGTCGACTCTACGATATAGTGATAGCTTATGATCATATTATAATTAGCTCTCGATCTAAACATCAGTCAACCCTATAAACTTGGAAACCGGCTTAAGGCCAAACGGAGCTGCGATTCCCTAGGCCTTATTACTCTTGGGGATTGAAGCTATTCGGTTTCCTTGTTGTTTTTGGGCTTTATACGTATACACTAGCGAATCTGTTTTACTCTAGATTTTATGCAACTATAATAATAAGCTTAAGCTATGCACCCTCAGCTAACTCTATATATTATCCCATCCCTAGTGTCGACTAATGTTGAGGCGAAGTAAGGGTGGTCCGAAACCTTTGAAACCCGAAACATACCTGAAACTTATAACTGCCCAGTACCCCTTCTGCAGGTGGCAACATAGTTGCCGGCTCCGCCAGATTATCCCAGGTGTGCCGGTGCCAGGTGGTGCCAAGCTGCAATTACCTGCAATTGATATCAGTTGAGGATAAAGTTAACTTGCACGCTAGCCCGAGGGTCTAGTGCTGATGTGAAGTTATCAGCAGCCAAGGTTCCGAAGATGACTGGTTGTGATGCTGTTTGAGTGAGGCTCAGCTAGTAGAGCTACCGAGTGCATTCTCGTATGTTCCACCCGAAGCCCGCACGAAGCCCTCGATTCTGAGTTTGTTTGGGGCACTCGATAGTTGGTTTACGTTTATTTAGGGTACCGGGTATAGGGAATATAATATATTATTACCCAAAGGGTCCAAGTAGTAGTATATATATATATATATATAGGATATACTTTGGGGCCCAAAATACTTCCTACGTAGCTACTATAATGGTACTTGGACCCTTTGGGTTAAGCTAGCTTCTATATACGGGTCTGGTAATTCTGATGTGAACTGCTTGAATTTCCGTGGGGAGGCAGATCTGGCTTCCAGCTAGAGACCACATATGCGAAAATGGGGTGTGCTTTGCTGTACGCCTGCTTAAGCACACACACCGGATCGTGTTTGCCTGTGCCTGTGTGCCATCGGGTCCTTGTTATGGTGTCTTCCCGAGCATGTAGCTGTAGTTTCAATGCACTACCCCGTTGTAAGCTAATGTGCTAGGTACTCTATAGAGTACTTTCCCAGAAAGGGTTTTGGGATAAGGACACATATAGGGCGTAACTGGGCGTAAATTGGCGTAACTTTGCCGTAACTTTATATCCCCAAAGACCCTACCCGGAAAGGCTTTTCAGCATATAGGCCCGACTCCCCGTAACTCCGGCGTAACTTTCCGTAACCCCTTGAAATCAATACCGCCTGCCCTTTCTGCTGGAACCCTTCAGGGAAAGGTTTTTCCGAAAGGCCAGAGTGCTCTGGCTTCCTGGTAGTTTAGAGCGGATATAGTCATGCCGAGCCTAAGCAAAAGTGCTCGCACAGAGCCCTATCCTGCTGTGAAGAAGCAACCTTCGAAACCGGCGAGGGTGTCTTGGATGTAATTATTGATTATGCCTTCGAAATTCAAGCTTGCAAGTACACATCGCCACCCTGGTTCATATACTCGAATCAATCTTCTGCCCAGGCTCCGTCCAGATCCTTGTCTGGAGCGGACCTCAGTGTGGACAAGGAGGTCGCAGCAGCTTTGGGGGCAGGCAATGGCAGCTTCATTGCGGTTCTAAATTAAATAAATAGAGTATGGTATGTAGATTATCGGTGATCTAGCATAGGTTTAAACAATTCCAATTTGCTACCCCTACCTATTCTTTATCTATGTACTTATATAGTACCGCCAATTATAAAGATGTGCGGGTACCCTGCTAGGCAAGACAACAGTTCGCTATCGGGCAACGACTCCTACTCCAGCAAGGGCACCTGGAACAATACCCCAGGCTGCCGGGCCAAGGGCAGCACCCGAAGTGCTCGCGACTGGTACCCCAATCAAGAGCCCGCCTATGAAGAAAACCAGGGGACACTCGATTCCTGTACGGAAGGATAGTGGGGTGTCAGTGGCAAGTTCGAAGTCTGGGAAGCCTCCTCGCCCGGGCTCTTCTACGAAAGGATGCCTGCCTGCTTAAGCTTCTAAGTGTTCCTAGTTTCCCTTTTATAAGTTTATTAGTCGAGCGAATACATCTGATCTGATCTGATCTAGTGATCAAATATATTATAATAATAGTATTATCTAGATAATATATATATATAGATATATATATATATATATATATATATATATATTTGATCACTAGATCAGATCAGATCAGATGTATTCGCTACAGTACTGCAAGCTTAAGCTTAAGTACTGTACACTAGCTAGTGTATATCGATGTAGATGTAGCTCGATCGTAACTAGATATACATGTACATGCATGTATAAGACTGAAGTTGATCTGCATGCAACTCTATTTCGATTTATAGTGTGCTTATATCTAGCTATACATACGTGTACCATGCAAATGGAGCTATAGTTTACGTATACATACTAATAATATAAATAATGAATAACATGTATACATGCATGCACTGTACACAGGCATGTACTTGCGATTAAGGAGTGAAGCACATGGACACGCAATCCACGGCTCCCTGGGTGGGAGCAGAAATGGACTCGCCTGATGGGGCTCCTACCTTGGTTCTGTCTGATCTTTTGGAACTTCAGAAGGATGAGTTGGGAAGTGCTCTGTTCCTGGACAGCTTGAAGCTAGCCCCTGGTGCAGCCGGTTTCCGTGACTTTGTGTTGAATGCCTTTGCTGATGACGAGATGCTGCTGATGTCAGATGCTGCAAGCGAAGCGAAGGGCTTCGAGAAACTGCGGCATGTCTACCGTGTGACGGTAGAGCTCGTGAATGATGCTAAAGAGAAAGCTCGAACATGGGAGCACTTCAGCACCGAGGGCTACGAGAAGGTCAAAACATCTGCAGAGCTGTCTGTTGCAAAGGTGAAGGATATGACCGCAAAGGATCCAGATCGGGCCAAACTTCAAGCCAAAGCGGACATGTGGCTGAGCAAGGAAGTAGCTGCACTTGACAAACGAAAGGCAGAGCTCGACCTTGCTGCGACGAAGGCTGCAACGTTTGCTGCAGGGAAGCTCCATTCCTTGATCGGCCACCTAAGGTCTTCGGGGTTGTTGAGCGACAGCTTTTGTGAGCAGATGGAGTTCTGGTCGCAGCTAGACAGCACTGATGCAGCTGCTCGATTGTTACGTCGAGCAGTGCCGGGGAAGCAGCTAGAACCTGTGGAACTGTTTAGTTTCAGCGAACAAAAAGCTGCTGAGTCTCGAGATTCGACCCCAGTGCAAGTTTCTGGAGAGACACTTGTGGATTCAGCGCCAGAATCCGTGGTTGCTTCTGGACTCACCGATGGGTCCCAGGAGTCAGAAGGGTCACTTCCAGATTCGGCCCCAGGTGACAAGCTTCAAGATTCTGGTCCCCAAGTGCCAATTGCAGATTCGGTCGCTGGTTCCCAACAGTCGGTTGAAGATGACTTGGCTCCAGGTCACGTTCAAGATTCAGGTTCCGAAGAGTCAGTTGCAGATTTGGCCCCAGGTCACGAGCTTCAAGATTCTGGTCCCCAAGCAAAATCTGCTGATTTGGCCCCAGGTCACGAGCTTCAAGATTCTGGTCCCCAAGTGTCAAGTGCAGATTTGGCCCCAGGTTACGAGCTTCAAGATTCTGGTCCCCGAGAGTCAACAGATTTGGCCCCAGGTCACGAGCTTCAAGATTCTGGTCCCCGAGAGTCAATTGCAGATTTGGCCCCAGGTCGTGAGCTTCAAGATTCTGGTCTCAAGGGGTCACTTCCAATTCCGGATTCGTCACAGGGGCTCCTACGTTTTCAGACTCAGGGTTCACTTACCGATTCCGAATGGAATCTTCGGCTTCAACTACATGGTCCCCGACTCGCACGTCCGGGTGCCGGTGCAGATGTGTCACAACCGTTGCCAAGGCTTCGAGATCTTGGTACGCAAGAGTTGCTGAAGGCACTAGATGAAGATCCCCGTTATCAGGTCCCTGAACGGCCGGATGTGTCAGGATACATGGCCGGTGATGCAACACAGGCGACTCCGACTCAGTCGACAGGGGCAGGACTGGCATCAGCAGAGATCGCAGTGTCCACGCAGGTGCATAGCTCGTGCTTATATAAGTAATAATGGTAACTAGGCCGGTTTAAGATCTGGGATTACATAATAGCAACATCGAGGGCAAATACTGCTGAGCAATTTGCACGCTAGTAGCAGCAGTAGTGGTAGTAGTAGTAGTAGTAGTATAGTAGTAGTAGTAGTAGTAGTAGTCGTAGTAGTCGTAGTAGTAGTCGTAGTAGTATTAGTAGTAGTAGTATCGTAGTAGTAGCAGTAGTAGTATAGTAGTAGTAGTATAGTAGTAGTAGTAGTAGTAGTAGTAGTAGTAGTAGTAGTAGTAGTAGTAGTAGTAGTAGTAACTACTACTACTACTACTACTGCTACTACTACTACTACTACTACTACTACTACTACTACTACTACTACTACTACTAGTACTAGCTACTGCACTACCTGGGCCCTATATAACATACGACCTAGTGTAAGCACATGAGTTTTCCGAGTATACGAGCTAGACTACCCTGTTCAGGCGGCCCCTGGGCCCGCTGATCCTTATGCTGTGATCGACTGTGAAGAGCTCGAGGATACCTTTGATGATCATGAGCTTGTTTCGAAGCTCGAGGCAATCGGAAGTGATAACTGAAACTATACAGTGAGTGCCTCATCATTATCATCGCCCCCTTAACTTCACTCTAAACCCTAGACTCTGGACCCCTTAAAAGACTGAGCCCGAAAACCCAACTCCATTTTTTTAACACTGCTAAAATAACCTGCAGGCCCTGATGCTGCAGACCAAGCTCGAGCAGGATCCCGACGGTGGTCATGCAGCAGCAAAGGTCGAAGCAGCGAGCCCCGACCGTGTCCTGACTGCAGGGACTGACCCCTACATGGGAGGTGTGGTGGATCTAACTCCTGCTGAACATGTGGACTTGAAGCTCGAGAGTGCACTAGCTGCTGCCAAGAAGGACCATTGTAGTAAAACTTGCAGTCGACCATGGTGCTACTTGTCCTAAGTATACAGCCATCAACAGCATCCATCGTTTAATCGTATGCAGGACGAGAAGAGCAAGCCAACAGTCGACAAGAAGCCTTCGCTCCAGATGGCCGAAGCTGAAGACGAAGAGCCTGATCCCGAGGATGAGGCTGCCAGGCAGGAAGAGCTTGCTCAGCGAGCACGACGTGCCCGAATGATGCGGTCATTCAATCGCTTCGTGACTGAATAGCTTGGGGTCCTGAGGTGCTAGATACATGTACATTACTGCTCAAGTGAAAACGATCCTGAGGCTCTGATGTTCCTCCCGCGATCCTGGAGAAGGCCAAGATCGCCCAGAAAAGCCCTTTAATTGCATTTATTGGGGCCGGTGTGACAGTGCAATGTTCTATCGTGTGTATATGTACATATCATGCTCGCTTCAGATCGGAAGTACACCGAGCTGTTGGCTCTCTTCGCTGAATGTGGAGAGAACTGGGCTGAGTGTCGGGTAAGCACTACGTCTTCTACGGACGACCTGCGATCTGTGGTGGGTGGTCAGATCTACAAGCGATACAAGGATTTGGTATCCGAGCACGGCAAAGAGAACGCAGATCGACTTCGGGCAGAAAAAAAGGCAAAGCAATCTGCCTTGGGTGATGCTTTCGAAAATGTGCCGTGGTGGTACCCCCACCCTGACTTTGGGGACTTGGAGGAGACACGCCTGAATTGCTGTGTTAACTACTTCCAAGGGTCTGCTTTAAATTCCAGGGATCCAATAATACTATATCTGAGCTTGTGTGGCCAGGACTATGAATTGTTTCTGGTCCATGATGAAGCCAAAGTGTCTTCGACGGCTACGCAACGGACCCACAGTGAAGTCAACCATGCCATCAATACTGGTGGATGTCTTGGGAGGGAGCTCATGTGTCTCGCCTTGCAATCGCCGGAAGACCCCCTCGCTTTATGATCAGAATAAGCTTAAGTATACGTGCCCAACACACGTACTGATACCTCAAAATAAATCTGTCCAAGGGTCTCAACCATGTTGCTGATCTTCGTAGTGTGCCTTTGTCATTTTGTTGATGTCGTACTACTATGCATACTTGTTAACATTAGGGTTTAGGGTTTAGGGGTTTAGGGTTTAGGGTTTAGGGGTTTAGGGTTTAGGGGTTTAGGGTTTAGGGTTTTGTGAATTGAAGCAGGTTTGCTCCACTACCGGTTTGAGGTGCATGGGGGACGTGATATGGATCGAGTTCGGGATTTCAGATCCTAGGCATCGAAATCTACGTTCAGTATACCCAGACCCACTCTCTCAATCTCTCAATCTCTCAATCTCTCTCTCTCTCTCTCTCTCTCTCTCTCTCTCTCTCTCTCTCTCTCTCTCTCTCTCTCTCTCTCTCTCTCTCTCTCTCTCTCTCTCTCTCTCTCTCTCTCTCTTCTTGGGAAGGAGTTTCATGTTCGAGGTGTTCCTACCACAAAGTGGCCTCGTGCTTTGGTGCTTCGTGGGATTGGGAGAGCTGTGCATCGGACTACGTATCCCGATTATTCACCAATGGGTATGCTGTAGCTTTACTGTGCAATCATAATCATAAATCGGGATCGGTCCTACACTTTAATGTATAAACTGGCATATTGCAATATGCCAGTTTATACATTAAAGTGTAGGACCGATCCCGATTTATGATTATGCTATAGTATACGTAGCTTAGGGGAGATACTTCTGGATACTGATTGTTTTGAGCTTCAGCTTTTCCAGACAATGCCAGAAGCAACCAATAATTCATCAGATCCTGATAAATGAACCAAGAGCCCGCAATGCAACCCAAGAAAGCATCCACCAATCAAAAACTCTGATCGCCAAGGTCCGGATCGCAGCCATTGGCTGTGGATCCCACCAACAGAGGTTTGCAGCCGGCTGGATCGCGGGAGAACCTTGGAAACAAACCTCCTCCGAATCCCAACAAGACAAAGAAACCTCCCACCTACACAGGGAAGGCGAACTCGAAGCTAAAGGCTGGACGATCGGCTTTGACGGATGCAAAGTACTGGATCAAGACGATCACAGAGGACCAAAATTTGCCAGAACCTTCGACCCGAAAACTGTCACTTGGTTGAATAATCAAATCGTAGCCGAAAAGCCTACAAACAAAACCCAAAATCATAGCGCCTGGAATCCTGGATCCTGAACATCCCCGCTATAGATATACACACCAGCAAACCTCTGTAGCTGCTCTGACCCGTACCCTAAACCGGAACCCAAAACCGGTGTGCATGCCCAGGTCGACCATGCTGGCTGAAGGTTATGTTTCGCAAATCAAGCTCTACCAGCAGCCTATCGAAGTCGCCACGGAAGCCCTCGACTGGCAGATGATTTCAGGGTCGAAGGATGAAAAAACATTGGAGCCGCTTGTCACGAAAGTCGACAAGGCCGTCGAACAATACACGAATGCCTTGAGACCCATCAAAGCCTTGTTTGTGGCTTGGCTTGATCTAGCTATTTATGTGGAACGAGCCTCATGGCTACAGTACTACTCCAATGCCAGTGATAAGCTTAACCCGAGGTCGAGCCCGATCCCAAAAAGCCTGCCAAGAAGCAGAAGGGTGCAGCCAAGAAGAAGTGAGTGACGTGGGCCACTCCTCAAGGGTTTTGTTCCGAAGCTGAGTGTGTGTGAGCTATCACATGCATCTAGATATGTGTCCCTCACCTCATTGGTCATGTGGCCGACGGCTATAGCATGATGTTGCATCTTCGCGAATTTAGGGTCTAGTTTGCATATTGCTGCCATGGGTCATCTAGAACTAAATATGCCAGTTCGGACGATACGGTGGGTGAAACTTGAAGCTAGCTCGCAAATCATTCTAGTCGTCGGTGAGTGGCCTTAGTACTGATGTGAGAGTTGCACATGTACATGCAAAATTATGTGGGTTCCAACTCGGGACATCCGAGACAGGTGAGGATTCATGAGATCCTTAGCCTGTCATGTGAGACATGTGGGCAGCCACCTTCCGCTGGGTGTGGGAATCCTGCACTCGATCCCGGCATGTTCTCAACGAGAAAAATTAAACGGACCGTGCCATGGCATCGTGCACATAAAGCATGCATGTTATCATGGAAGAGCATGTCCGACGCAGGCACAGCTCATGATGGTAATCGCTTCGGCCGTGGATGTCTAAGCCAATGCCTACACTCGATGATCACATCAGGGGACTGCCATGTTGCAGTTGCAAGCCGACTACACATGATTCTTTTCGTGCAATAGATGATTGATGTATCTCGAATGAGCAGCAGGAGATCAGCTATTCTTCCGCACAGCGGGTGGCTCACGCTGCAGTGGAGGACTGCAATGAGCTAAGGTACGATACCCGCGACTGCACTACCCTATGTAGTTGAACCTCTATCCCGTAAACCCTCAACATAAAACAACAAATCCTGGTTCCTAGTATGTCGCCTTATAATGATGGTATTCTCTGAGTTTGCAGTACTACCCCTAAGGGTCCAAGTACCTATAAGTATGCTATATACTCTCCCAAATAGTAACCTACATAACTATATTATCCTAAAACCTAGTTTGGGCCCTTAGGACCCTATACCCTATTAAACCTTCGATGCCGGCAGGTTGCGAGCCCTAAATATTTCCCACCCACTCCAGCACCAGGACTACGATCACCACGACATCTGGCCTGACAGATCGCTGGCTGCTATGGCTAATGCTGGAGCAGAGGGCCGACACACGTCCAACATAGAGAGGGATGTCTTGAGAAACGAAGCCCCCTGCCAGGCCGGGCTCCAACTTGTTGATTCTAGCTTTCTAGGCAACAGTGTTGGCTTGTGTATGTTAAGTTTGTGCTTCCCCTGCTGTTCAGGTGCCCATACGAGCTGTTGTGGTGCCTGTCCGAACACGGGTCAAAGGTGTCTGGAAGGTGGAGCAAAGGATCCTTGACCACATTAATTTTTATTGCAAAGGGATTTCGTAACGATTCTGAAATGATAATTATTATGTCCTTAAGCTTGCTACCTCTAGCTATAGGTGTCGGGCCCACTGCAACCTTCAGGGAAATGCCGGTGGTTTTGCCGCACGACATATTGAATGCTTTAGATTCATGTGGGCGGCTACGGCAACTATTCAGCGACAACGATCTTGATCACTATTGGGATAACTTCAAGCAGCACGAGAGCTCTGTTGTGCAGTGGCCTGCAGAGGCCGAGCGGGGCATGATTCCAATCGGAATCCATGGGGATGACTTCCGGTACACCGAGCACGGCCAAAAGCTGATCTTGGTATCGATGAATATATCAGTGGATAACGAGATGCAGGACCGCTTCCCGATGTTTGCTGTTCGTGTTGCTGCTAGGCTTGACTGCTATTCTACATGCCCTAACCTTCAAGTTGAATTAGTGTCATGCTAGATGCAGCTGCACACTCACAAACCATCCTGGGGTGCCACAGCAAATCGTTGAGAGCTGAGGCTTTGAGCACGGGATTCCCGACGCTGCAAGCCTTCATGAGACCCGCCTCCAGACGCAAAGTTGGGCATGCCTACCTTACTATGTTATACTATATTTTTGCAACTATGTCTAATATATATTTAGGCCGTAGGGAACAAGTTTGCAAGCAACTGAGATCGCTGCATCTTTCAATTACTGCTATTTGGGAGTGGCTCCTATGTACCTGGACCCGAACAACATGATCCCGGAAGAGGTGGAGAGGTCAGCCGCTGATGTGATGGGTGAAAAAATTATGTTCCCCCGAGCTTACTTTTCGGAGTGCCGGGCGGATTGGAAGTTCATGAAGGACATCGGGGACATGTGATTGGAGTTTCGTACATGCACACTGATACTTTCAAGCTTCGGATGTAGGAGCTGCTATGCCTGGGTGCAGCCTGGAACTGCAAGCAGTTGTGTCACATGTGCCAAGCCAAAGACAACGACTACCTCAAGTTTCCTTCGCAACTACCGTTCCTTCCTCGACGAGGGTGGCAGGACTTCAAGTCAATCTGCAAACCCTACCAGGGCTTCCGAAGCTCCTTGTCTTCATGCATGTACACAATCATGATCGCAAAAAAATGTTTACGGAATCGATCTTCAGCTTCATCCTGAGGCCATGTGCTGAGCATCAGGGGCTTTCATCATTCTGCACTTCGATGGTGCAGCATGCACAGCATAAATCTTGGCATATGCCACTGGGTGGTGGGATCGGTGATGCTCATGCTTTTGAAGAACGAGGACACTCGGGATTCATGTGCACACACCTACAAAGCTAAACACGTGTGTACTGTTCAATTTCAATTGCTGCAGGACATCTGGCCGGCACCCGCCGGCACGCTTGCGAAGGAAAGGACGAACGTCAGACTGAACATCGCACACTCGGAGTTCATGGAATGGACTCGGGCGAACAAGATCGAGCAACATGCTGCACAATATGTGTACATGTGTGCACAGCAGCAGATCATGGCCTGCTAGGTGGCCTGCACATGTGTAGTTATCAAAAATAGCCAGGCACTCGCAGCCCGAATTTCACGCACGAAACCTTCGAGATTCTGTATCGGGCTATGCAGAGATGAGCATGAAGGCTCACAATGCCCCTTGGTTTGCATTAGGTTTCGACTTCGGCGCCTACATGTGCAATTTGTGCCACATACCATGTTGTGACTTTAGGCTCGTGTCGTGACTGGATGGTTATGCCATCTACTGCTGAAGCTGTGCGACTCCCACGATTTTCGCTCGGACCGAGAGTTGTCTGAAATGGTGAAGACCGTGCAACATCGCTGCAAACAGATCGTTTATGGTTTGGAGCAGGGCTACGTTTTTTCAGGCCCTATACACCCTAACCCTGTAATTTGATGATCAGGTATTGGCTCAATGAGTTTTTCAACCGGATGGAAAAAAACGGGCGCTTTTTGAGCCCAAGTGGCAAAGCTGAGCTCGAGGAGGCATGCGAATCTTGGCAAAGGTTTTTTTGTTTTTAATGCTGTGCAGTGTGCACACATCAAACACGAACGTATGCTCAGGACAAATGCTGCATCAGCTATGCTGCACTTGCGACAATGGCAGCCCAAAGATCCGACCGATTGTGGCCACTGCGACCCAAGTTCCACGTGGCTTTCTGGCACTATCGATCATGTTAAGCATAGCATGGGTTGCAGCTCTATTGCAGTATGTTGATCTGAGGCGTTTCAAGAAATTGTTTTCATGGCCATGATGGATGGCACCACGGCGGCACATATGAAAACTTATACAATGAATTCCAACGCCTCAAAGTGCTATTTGCCAAGGTCAGAACCCGAAATATGGGCATACATTTAGAGATGAGGGGTACATGGGTGCGGCAAAAGGCAGGATGATGAAAGAATCATGTCATCGGATCATGGCTGCATCGTTTGATCCACCCTTGCCCCCTGTGCGACAGCCATTGCTCGACGATGCCATCGAGCAACTCTGGAAATGAGCTTCTTTCGACGTGCTTATGGTGAGCGATTCGGCAGCAAGTGGAGTGTGCATGGCAATTCTGATTTCAACCCCGGTTTGCTGTTGATTCGAGGTTCCCGAACATGCCCTAGACCGTCGAGCAGTGGGGCAAAATGATGAGCGAGTGGATTCCTCTAACCCCACTAAACCCAAAGCCTCAAGCCTAAGACTATACACGTTTAAAGTATGATTATATATACTATTCTTATAAAAATATATATAATATATTACATATATATTTATACGATTACATCTATTTATTGCCCACAATGGTCTCAGATAACGATTTCAATTGACCATGACTTTTCACGCTGAGGTCTCGTATGTTGATAACTTAGGAGCCTCTGGGTTTAAAAAGCCGGTATGGAGAGCCATGGACTCTATGCAGTATGGCTACTTCGGCTTGCAGGTGGCTCATCTTTTCTCTTCGTTTTGCTCGGCTTCCCCTGTGCAACTTTCAACTGGGATGTGTGTTTTCGCGGCAACTCCTTGACGAACACCGTCCTGGGCCTGACAATCCCTCTGCTCGCTCCCAGCAACAAGACAGAAGTCTTGCTTCGAATTTTTCTGTTGCTGAATTCCTTCGGCATGTTCACAGTGTCACTGCACTGGTGCTCAGACTTCGACTCATGGGCTATCGGCACGGTCATTTCGATTCTCTACCAGACTCTGAGCGGGATTGTGCTTGTTAAGTCTCACGTGCGAGAGCACGTTGCGTTTCACGCCGTCGGAACCGTTGCTTGCTACATGCTTCGGGCCGAATCTTCTAACTCACTGATGGAAGGCCGTCAATGGGCGGCAATCATGGTGTCAGTGGCGGTATTGTGCGTTTCCGTGATGTGGCTACTGGCCAGAGACCTTGCCGGAGAGGTTGCATTGAAAACGCTGGAAGATCATCTGGGTGCTTTGCGGATTCCGCTCGATAAGCTTGAGCAACGCACATCGGCACTATCAAGCGACGCAAGCACCCGAAACTCTTCTGGCTCACGCACGCCAGGCTCGCCACTAAAAGTGAGCAAGTTTGATCTGCCTGACGGCGGTCCGCCGAATTTGGAGCTTCTACATTATGTCAGTGAAGGTTCCTTTGGCAGAGTCTACTGCTGCAATTGGGGTGGCCAGCGCGTAGCTGCCAAGGTAATGGCCTTGCAGCCAGGGCACCGAGTCGATCCGATCAGAGACTGGGCTTTTGGGAGTACCATACTTTACTACTTTTTTCTCAAAGGAACTACTTCATGAATACAAGTTTACACTTGTTTTACCTGTTATCTCCCTGGTTACTGAAAAGCTTAGGAGAGGCTACTCTTTGCCAGAAGCTCTCCCACGACAACCTCGTCCAGACCTACGAATTCTTTGAGCACTCGGCAGACACCGCGGATCCAGGCTGCAGCGTGCAGGTCTGGATACTCCAAGAATGGTGCGACAAAGGCACTCTTGGCAGTTTCTGCACCATCCCTCGTTGGGATTCGAGTGGCCTGAGATACGTCAGGTGCATTATGTCAGATGTGGCGAAGGCCTGCTGCTATTTGCACTCAATTGGCGTCATCCATGGCGATCTCACGTCGCAAAATGTTCTCCTGCAGACACGTGCGCCGGGCCACGCAGGGGAGATAGAGTTTGTTTGCAAGCTTTGCGACTTTGGTTTGGCACGGGTCTTGGAGCAGGGTGTCACCTCACTGATGACTGCACAGCTGGGGACCGTTTCGCACATGCCACCCGAACTCCTGGACTTCGATGACGGGCGCCTGAGCATGAAAGCAGACGTCTATGCCATGGGTATCCTGCTCTACCAGGTCAGGGGCCCAGAAAAGAACGTAAGCATAAGCCTTCTAAAGGGATATCCCTACCTTATTGACCTTCATTATGAGGGGGTTTATATGTGATATCCCTATCCTCGCGTTTGCTTATGTGCTTTTTTGGGAGCCCTGCCAGGCAGTTTTGGGAAAGCTCCCTTATGCAGGGATGCTGGCACCGCAAATCATCGCCTTTGTGGGATCGGGAGGCTGCCTTGAATTACCTCCAGAGCTACCTCATGAGGTTCACAGGATGTTTGAACTCTGCATCTTGGTAGCTTTGGATCAGTCGCCTTCAACTGTTTGGTGTGCCGCAATCCTAGTCTGACCGATGTCGTTTCCTTTAAAGAATTTGCAATCCAAAATTTAGTTTGTCCGTCGGAAGGTAGGATGTAAGGCCCTATAAACCCTAAACCCCTAAACCCTAAACCCCTAAACCCTAAACCCAGCTGTAAGGCACAGCCAGATCCTCGAGTCACCGTCCCTCTGCTCTGCAGCTTCTGAACCATTGCGCTGCGATTTCACCGTGACGGGCATATATAGGGTTGCTAGTAGGTATGTTTCATGCATGGCCGCCACTTTGGCCTTCTGAGTCATGCGAAGAGAGAGATTTATATACCATGCGTGCTCAAGGCATGCACTTGCTACTCCGTTATCGACCCATTTTCCTAACAGGGGCTGTTCCAAGCTGCACATCCGACTGGCTCATTTTCTCGATTCCGTAATTCCGGATTATGCCTCCACTAAAGGGGGGGAGCTTCATATTGTAATCCAAGGTTTCCTTCGTCAAGTAAGGGAGGTCTTGGGCTCAAGGTTCCGGGGCAGCTTGGACGACAGGGAGGCGCCGGCTGCTCGCCTCGCTGGCCCGCCGCTGTCAAGTAGTCTAATATCGTTGAATCCCGCAGGAAAGTTCAAAAGAGGTGTGTGGTGTGCGGTAGGTATGACTGTCTGTGGACACTGAAACAGCAAGGTGTGAGCATCAGACCCCTCCGGAAACGCTTGGCAGGCGAAGGTTTGCAAGCGCCCTGCTTTTGACACCTATAGAAAGCCCGCAGGAGGCCCTCTCCCTTATGATTCCCCAAAACCCTCTCCGTTATGGTAGAGCTTCCGAACACATCTGGAATCCAGTGCCCTCAAAGTGAAGTTTCCCCCTGCCTGGAACCCTAAGTCCTAAAAGTTCTTAGCCCACTGAAGTTCGTGCCCACGAGATTTCCGGTTCAAGCTTTAGGATCCCACACTCCTTCAACACCGAAGAGTTCAGGGCCAGGGAAAACCCAAAGCTCAAAGCCTAAAGCCATGGAGCTCAAGCTGCATAGGCTAAATGGCTGGGGTGTTCGCAGGCTCTACACCTGGTATACCCAAGATCGCGTTCTGGCAGAAGGCAGGTGTCGTTTCTCTCTCTTGCCCTCTGTGTCCCTAAGCCCTAAACGCCCTAAACCCCAAACTTTCATTCCTAAACCCAAACCCCCTAAGGCCAGCAAGCCCTAAATGCCGTACTTCTGCCTGACTGGGAAGTTCTTCGTAGTCCACGTGAGTTTGGCAGCTGGTTTTCGCATGTGCATTGTTGCTGCTCTTCTTCTATTCCAGGGGCCAGACTAATTTGGCGGTTCCTTATTATAAGTATGGTATAATATACCCCAAAGTCGGTCCTCCATCTGTTACTATGTAGCGCAACTTTAAGCTGCTAAACCCTAGACCCTGCAGTTCCAGCCCCGATGTCCGCAAGAAGGTTTCAGATGTCCACCTGTTCTGATCCGCGGTCATAATTGGGGTCGTAGTCAGAAGATACTACCTCCCCCTAAACCCTAAACCCTAGACCCTACTCCGGGAGTCACCGAAAACCACCTGAAAGCCGCGGAACACTGGCGGCTTTCGGCTGAGGCCCCTGAGCATTGGTGGTTGTGTAAGCTTGCGTTGTATGTCTGCTTGTGCAGGCGAAGGATTGTTAGTATAGAGTCCTCAAAATTGCCTGCATGATTCCTTAGGGCTCCTTTTTTTTGTTATTAATTTACGTACTATGAAGGAGCCGTTAACCCTATTCTATTAAGGCCCCTAGATTCGGCCCTTCACCTGGCTACAGCTGCTGCCAGAAGCCAAAGCCCTCAACCCTAAACCCAGCCTACTTGGAGGATCAGGGGACTTAGGAAGTAAAGTTATAAATCCCCTAATTGGGGTTATAAGTTATAAGTTTTTATAAGCATAGTTGCCTTTTTTACAGCGCTAGTTACTAAGTCCCATGATCCTTTAAGTAGACCCCACGATGTAGCGCAGGTTTCGGGAGAGCACCGTTTATCACTTGGGTCCAAAATATCGTGACCAAGAAAGCCGTTGTAGTATGTAAATGCAATTCACAAACCGAAATCTGGACCCACACACGAAATCCTGCAAATACTGTACACTTGAGGCCTTGACTTTAAGTCCGAAACCCAACCCCTGTAAACGCATAACCCCGTGAAGCCCTAAAGCCCTAGCCCCTAAATCCTAAAAACCCGAAAAATCCTTAAATCCTGAACCTAAACCCCTAAACCCTAAACCCCTAAACCCCTAAACCCCTAAAACCCTGAACCCGCATCGCGGCCGGAGGTCAGAGAGCACAGGAGGCCTTCAACCGGTCGTCCGGGGCACATGGGGGTTTCGGGCTGTAGGGTTTTAGGGTTTAGGGTTTTAGGGTTTTAGGGTTTAGGGTTTTAGGGTTTTAGGGTTTAGGGTTTAGGGTTTAGGGTTTTAGGGTTTAGGGTTTTAGGGTTTAGGGTTTTAGGCAATTCCGGGTCGGCAGAATCCGGTACTCGTACGTGAGACTACCGCCATGACAGTTGCATGCAGCTTGCAGGAACAGAATCTAAAAAACTACATCGGCTCAGTACTCATCCATAACGCCACGAATAAAGGAAGCAGCAGCAGAGCGCAGCTCAGCATCCTCATCAAGTTGACAGCGTATCTTGTTTCGAAGAACATGGAGTTCGTGAGGGATTGTCGATAAAGCATCCTTGGCCGCCTGATCAGCTCTAGAGTTGTGGAAGATCATCCATAAATCCTTGGGGCCCACAGCAGAGTGGACTGATCGATGAGCCTTGACCCAAGATATGATGAAAGTATGGTTCCGTCTTTTCTCTAAAAGTTTCGCCGTCGTAGCCAATAGGTCTCTGTCCGGATGATTGATCCATTGTTTCATCTCAAAGCCATGAGTCTGGATTTTCAGGATGTCTCGAACCACAGCAGAATTGTCACAATACACATGCAGGTTGCAACAAATGGCAAGAGCTGTATTAACTGCGAAAAGTTCCGCACGAAAAACTGACTGCTTCACCCCAGGTAGGATGCCTTTAGCCAGAATTTGGTTTTGGGGGCCTGATTCCGCCGCACGTGTCACAGCCCAAGAACATGTCCTCAGCTCATCACTCTCATTATCCAAGGCAGAACCATCTGTAAAAATGTACTGCACCGCTGAACTGTCCCAATCAATGGCCACATCATCCATCTGCAAGTTATTGAGACCCTGTCGGTATTCGTCAACAAGAGGCAACTTCGGGGAAAGGGCCCCAAAAAGCCGATACTTAGGAAGATTGCAAATACACTGCCAGTTCTTTCCATGACGAAGGTGTTCAGTCGCAGGGCAATGAAAAGCACGATGTACCATAGTATCCTCTTCCCCACAGAACTCGCAGTTGGATTCAGAATTCTTCTGGACTTTGCATTTGCGGTTGTTTGGAAAAAGACCTCCCAATCGCATCTTGTTGATGAAGCCCTCCATGAGACGATCTTTATGCTTGGGGAAAACACTCCTTGACAGTGAGAAAGAATCCAGATCACCCAAATGTTGTTTGGTTTGAAGAAGGGGTAACAACTTGTCTTCCCAGGAGTTCAAGATTCGTTCTGCAAACTGTGAGACTGTGATATCCCAAATATTGAAGGTCCAGCCATCTGGGGTTTGGCACTTCCCATCCGCATATAAAGCCCATCCAAGTTCATGAAGTTGATTTTGCACAAGTCCCACCGATCCTTTGGTCTTGCCTTTGAAGAACTTTTGCCCATCCACAACAAGAGCCCAAACCTTCTTGGTGTCCTCCGGGTGCTGAGCGAACATTCTCAGGAAGGCAGCAAACCTAACTTTGGCCACCACAAGAAAAGGTTCATAGCACGTGCCCGAAAACAACGGCGCCATGTAGTGAAGGTGGTACTGCTGTTTGCCCCAAACTGTATGGTTGCTTTTTGCTCGTACATCCTTGAGAAAGTCCTTTCCAGTAGCCCAGCATTGTGCACCAAAGAAGACCATCGGGAAGATTCCTCTGGTCAATATGGCAGTTTTCCGGCGAACATCCCATGGCATATACTTCAAGCGGTTCAGCAGCACTTTGGACTTTTCCCACCTGTCATTCCTGGTTTCAACCGAGGCCCGATTTGACGTTTGCAAATTCACTCCCAGATTCTGTAGGTTGCTTGCCAGTCCAATGTTAATACCGTTGTTCACCAAATTCCCCCGGAGCGCCCTTGCCAACTTCATCGACGAGGCAAACACATGTGACTTGGGTAGTGAAAGAATGAGGCCACATTTCCTTGCCAATGTTGCAATCAACTGAATAGCATCAAGCAGCTTTGTAGGTTGTTTGGTGAGCATCATCCAATCGTCCACATAAGAGAAAATCTGCACCTCAGTCTTCTGTTTGACATACCTTGTGAAGCAAAGGGTCATCAAGATCATCTGTACCACTGCAATGGGGCATCCTTCTGGCACACCCACCGATGAGTAGATTTCCGAGCCCCAGGACTTCCCGCAAGTAAAATGTCTTTTCAAAGACCCAAGAAAAGAAGAATAAGGCATCCAGACAGTATCCAGTCCCAACTTCTTGTTGATTTGCTCCAGTAGGGGTCTCGATAAAGTATTGTAAGCCTTGGAGAAATCCAGTGATATACCAACCAGATCAACCTGTGTCAACAAAGCTTCTTCAAGCTGGAGCTGGATGGCAGCCGTCATATCTGCTGATGATCTCCCAGGGACCGACCCATATAAGGAATTTGGGAGGATTGTTTTGATGTGCTGTAAAACTTTTCTCGTGATAATTTTTCCCCACAGCCTAAAAACCGAAGCCAGGATCGTGATAGGCCGAGTTGAAGAAATGTCACCAATTGTGTCATCTTTGCGAAGCAACGCCATTCTTGCATGCACCAAACCATCTGGCCATTTTCCAACAGCTGTAAAAAGATTCAGCATCTGAAGAAGATACGGCTTCAAAGATTCCGGAATATTCTTGAGCTCGTAGTTGCTAAAACCATCCATTCCTCTGGCTTTTTGGACCGGAAGTTTCTTGAGCGCCCATTCCAATTCCACCATTGAAAAAGCAGTATCCATCCGGGGAAGAGAAGGTAGAGCAGCAATAGCATCCTGGATCATGACATCATTCATCGGTTCATCTCTTTTTGTATTCCAGAACTGGTTCCAGTATGTGTGAGCTTCCTGTAAGATCACCTGGGGTATTGCCGTAGGAAGAACCTGACAAACAACACCAGACTGGATTTGACCCTTGATCTTCTGGAGCTGAATTTTGCCTTGATGTGACTTGACCACTTTCGCTTCTGCACCATTTTGTTTCCACGTAGCACCAAGTTTGATACACTGAAGGTCATCATCACAAAGGATGCATCTCTGAGGTCCTTTTTTCTTCGTCCGGCACACTGTCACATGGAGTGGAACTGACACATCCAGCGAGTCCACGCGAGGATATCCAGGGGGCTTGATTGCCTTGAAGTGTTTCGAAGCTCCTTCTTTCCAGTCCTGAGCAAAGACCTGCGACACATGATTATGCCTATGCTTTCTAGTACAATCACGCCACTGAATCTCACGTTCTCGCAGTTGTTGAAACATCCAGGATGCCTCAGCTACTGTAGGTGGTGAGAGGGGAAACGAAGGTGCCACCTCCTTCATCCACCACTTCTGAAAACATCCCGAGAATCCAGACGAACGCAAGATCGATCGCCACGTAGCCATCAAAGATAGCTGTCTCCCAGAGAACTCTGTCGCAGAGGGGTCCGTGCCATCCAAACATTGTCTCTGGCTGATGTAGGTCTGTAGACGGCGAATTTGTCTGATCCTCTGCCTCAAAGTCAAGGACTGCTCGTCACCAGTAGGGTTGAATTCTCCCACTCTAGCCTTCTTGATTGGCTGCTGGGGGGCCTCTTTTCGAAATCGTACTTGGCCACGACCACAAAAGCGAGCTCCAAACTGTATGTTTTGTTCATCATGTAGAAGATATTGGAGCTGGGCTTCATAAGCCTCACAGAAAGCCTTCCAGACCCAGTCCACATCTCGTTGTTGAAGAGCATTGTCCAGGTTGGTCTTGGCTGAACAGGGCAGATAGGCCTGGCTCAGCTTTTCTCTGTCCAAGTTCAGAGACTCGATGGGTACAGGCATCCTGTAGGTCTGGAATTGGCGCGGCTGTACCGACCAGTCAAAGGTTGCTTGTACTGCTCTGTGATCTGTCTCAGCTTGGGCAGAGACTTGAAATCCAAGAAAAGATGGCGAAGCTGCAGAGTTGAATAAAACATAGTCGATCCGCGAGGAGTCTTTGAATGTCATCGCAGGTTCCTTGCCATCACGTTGTTGTTGTACAAGTGCAGCATCTTTCCATCCCAGTTCTTCCATTGATTGCCATACTGCCAGTTCTTGCACATTGCAGTTAAGGTCTCCCAAAATAATGGCTGGGCAGTCGAAGTCCATGGTTCTGTGGACTGCCTCCCGAAGAAGCTCTTCGTTGTGTAGGTCAGCATCTGGTAGTCCTTGGTGAAGTCCATATACTGCCACCACAAGAATATAACCATCTTGATGTACAACCAGGGCATCGACCACTCTCGCCGTATTCCAGTTGTCAGAGGTCCAAGCTCGAGTGAGTGGTCGAAGGGGAAGCGACGAAAGAATAGCAGCCCCACTCGCCTGGCCTTTTGTAACACATTGGCGATGATCTGCAAACGTCCTCTTGTCAACCGGCTTGCTGCACACCAGGTGTTTCTTTTTGGCATGGGCTTGCTTAGTCGCCTTCTGTTGCACAAAGGTGGTCGCTGCAGTCTCGGTGTAGGCAATGACCTCGGAATCGTTGCTGGCAAATCTTCCATCATCCAGAAAAGCATTCAAGGACTGTGTGTTGAGGCCTGTGATCCTCATTGGCCCAGGATTCTTTGCTTCACCAACTCGGGTCCCAAGCCAATCGTTGTGCTGCAAAATGCAGCAGGGCATTCTGTTCCACTCCATCATTGAATTATAGTGTGTAAATAAATTAAAGCCATAACCACTTTGTCCAGTCGTAACACCGTCATCCGCGTGGTGGTAGGCAGAAAAGAAGTCACTTGCACATCGGTCAGAGCAGTAGTTGTCGCCGTGTACCGAAAAACCGTCCAGAAGGAGTTCCAGACGAATTGGTCGGGCGCGTTGCTGTCACGCCCGTTGTTTCTTGGGCTCATCCTTCCCGGAGCCTTCCCTCTGTGGCGAGGGTGTTCTCTTCCGCAGGTGGCTCATCTGATCCTTGACTTCACCCATGAGCTCCTCCTTGAGGGTCATCTGTGCCATTTGGAAGTCCTTGTTGAGGTCCTGGCGGTTCGTCTGGAGGGCATTCGTGATCGCTGCCGTGTGTTGGCCAAGCTGTGCTGTGATGGCCGAGGTAATATCATTGAGTCCCTGCTGGAGCTTCTCATTGATGGCGTCCTGCTTATTGGCCTGAGCCTGCACAGTTTTCTTGAAGGACTGGAGGTCCTCCTTGAGGATCGCATGCGCCGACTGCTGCTCTGCATGGAACTGATCCATCTTCTTCTGCAGTCTGTCTTCCAAGTCCGCTGCAGCTCCCATATCGCAGTCCATCTGCATGTTCATCCTTGGCATCTGTGGTGTGTTACTGAAGGTAGCCGATGTTCCAGCAACAATCCAAGGAACCATCTTCCCAGAGCCTTTTCCTTTTCCTTTGCCTTTGGATTTTCCAGCTCCTTTGGGGCCTCTTTCAGAAATCAGCACTGTGCCATGGTCGGCAAGGTGGACGAAGCTCGTAGGAGGCTGTTCTGCACCAACCAACCAAACCCTTGGCTGGATCTGTCGAATCGCCAGGCTGGTCCATTTGATCTGGTTGAGAAACTTCTGGACCTCGACTTGGGAGCAGCTGAGGGGCAGGTTCTGGACCTCGTAGTACATCTTGACAGACAAATGGTAGGGGGTGTCCGCCAAAGGTTGCCATCCAGGCTGCCACTTCTGCTTCAGTCGTGAGAAGTCATCCACCTTGACACGGATCCCACAACCAGTTTTACTTCTGACCAAGCCAAAAGCCTTAGGCTCAGCATTCGCCATGATAGCCAACTCCGAGATTGGCCTGTCAGAGAACCAGACGACCTTGAAGGCTGGGTCCACTCCATTGTCCGCATGCCTGGGTGCAAAGTAGACTCCCGGGCACATTGCTCGCAACACAACATCTCGGAACTCCCTCTTGATCCTGAGGAGGATGTAGCATGTGTCGGCATTCTTGAAATCCTGGGTGGGCTTGTTGTTGAGGAAGAACTTTCGGCCCCAGGAGGCAAAGGTAGCCTCCTCCAAGGCTGGCACCTTCTTCTTGATGTACTTCAAAGGGCCTTCTGTAACCTCATCCCATTGGGCAGTTTCCTTCTTCACGATCTCGGCTGCCATGATAATGCCATCCAGCTCATCCACTTTGATCTTTGTACTTTCACCAACCAAGGAAATCTGCTTGCAACCCAAATTGATCATCTGGGCCTTGATGAGGATCCTCCTGTCTTCGGCATTCCGGCAGGGGATTTCCACTTCCTTGACCGGGAATTTTCCAGAGGTCTTGATGTTGTTGCCGATGACCAGTGCCGCCAGCTCCTCTGAGGACATATGTTCTTGATTTTGTAGAAGAAGTTCTGCCTCACGTTCCGTGACCAGTGCCACTCCAGTGGCACCATGTGTAATCTTGGACAAGGCACTCGGGTGGGCCCCAGACTCGGTGAGGAAGAAGTTCGCCTCTAAACTCCACTGAGCCCTTTCCTGGATCGCTGCACTCCATGGATCTTCATGTTGGAGGGGGTCGTCATCTGGTTGGAGCACCTTGGCTTTGGGTCTGTGGCGGCTTTCAGATTCTTTAACCAATCTGGTACTGCATGACGACTTCAACTTCGACCACGGGTCGAAGGATGCATAGGCATCGCGGATGCCCTTCTCCCCGACTTGGCTCCGGATTTCCTCAATCCTCTCATCAAGGGCTTCCTCTGGGACACCCTTCTGCTTAAGGAGGCCTCTGAGCTTGGAAACCACACCACCAGCAGTTCCTCCTCGTTGTCGACCTCTGGCAAAGATCTTGCATCCTGTGGGCAATCGGGCCGCTGTGGTAGTTGCACCGATGGGTCTTCCAGTGAGGAGAAAGAAGAGTGTTCCAGCAGGGATCCCCCACTCGTCTTCCGTGATCTGGTCCAAGGTTCTGGGATCATCGCGGCAGCAGGGCAGGATCTGTCCCTGGAAGTCGATATAGATAGCTTCAGCTGCTGGAGGGTGTCGAATCGGTCCATAATTGATGGTTGCCGGGATAGCCTCCGAGGTCAGGCCTGGCATCTTGTTGGTCTCGTCCAGTGGCCTTGCATCAGCGAAGCTTTCGGAAAAGGGGAGACCACGTAGAGGTGCTTCCACTTCATAGGGCTGTGTCGGGTCGATCGCTGTATCCCGTGGGCCCTCCACATTGTTGTCCACGGGGGTCGCAGGGGGAGGATCATCTCGACCATCAACGGAGCCATCGCTCGTCCCATCATCACTGCTTTCTCCTCCTTCATCAGCATCTTCTCCAGCATCTTGTGAATCTGGGGGGCTTGGCATGGCATCAAACTTCTTGAAGATGTCGAGCTCCTTGCTGTTCTCAATCTCCGAGTGACCGTCCCATCGAATCCATATGTAGTCCCCAGACTCAATGACCGCCGGCCACGTGTCTATGGGCTTTCCATTGATGTGGATGATGTCAGGTCGTTCACTGTGTTGCATATTGTAGGTCTGTCGTAGGGCCTCCCAATGCAATATTGAGGGCATCCACCATGCTTCCGGAACAGCCGCATCCACCAAGACCAAAGCAACATCATATCTCGAAGGGATTTCTCCAGCAATGATCCAGTTGTCGTTGATGTAGGGGATCTTTGCCAGGGCCATCTCCTCAGGGGGGATCGCCAAGAACTCGGCAACCTGCTTGTGAACCGTCATCGTCTTCTCGTTGGTGTCGATGGCAATGCCCGAGCTTCCTCCAGTAGTCTGGAAAAGTCTGTACTCTTCCCGTCCATCATCCTCTGGGTCCGATTGGAGGTCCTCGTAGACGACCCGGGAGGGCAATTGGCTGGCCCTGACTCCTCCGGAAAAGCAGTGACTCCAGCTGGATCTTTTTTCCAATGAGCCGCTGTCGCAAGGTTCCATTGGGGCCTTGCTCTGCTTGGTCGTTCTTCATCGTGAGAATAGCCCAACCATCGATGACAAACTCCTCCAGCAGGTCATAGGCCAACCATGTATTCTGCAAGTCGTGGATGCCTTCCTGAAAGAATCTGTTCATCTCAGTCTCTTCCAGAGGGTCCTCTTGGCGGTGGCCCAGAACTGAAAGGAGGACTCCCATTGCTTGTACAGGTAGAAGGCATGCTCCAAGAAGAAGATAGGCGTCCTCCTCAAAGGCAGGGAGGATGGTCTTGCCACTGAAGCCAAAACATCGCAAGGCTTCCCATTTCGAAATGGATCGGACCCTCGCCCTTCCAGACGGTAGGATGGGGTAGTAGAGGCCCTGCTTCTTGAGGACCATCCAGGGTAGCTGTAGGACACGACCATAGTTCACAGGGAGAAGAGGAAGAGGCTTGGCCATGTCAACTGTCCTCAGCGCCAGTGGAGCGCCAACCAGTCCTTTCTGCCAAGCTGGCAGCAGTTCGCGACTCGTGATCTTCGTGAAGTCCGTGTGCTTCACCACCAGGTTCTCCTCCATGTCTTCTGGCATGTTCTGCCAAATGCCGGGGAAACAGGCCAGAGGAGGCAGGCTCTCCGGCTTGATCATCTTGAAGGCCTTTCCGCTGGAGGGGTGGTCTGCTGTATTCCAGAACACCATGCAATAACGAGTTCTTTCTGCAGGTGTGTGCTGGCTTGGATCCAAGAAGCCCTTCCAAACACACTTGTAGCCACACCACTTGAACACATCCATGATCGTTTTCATATCTTCATGATGGGCAACACGGGGTAGTGTCTGGAGAATGAAGGTCCTCCTCTGAATCAATCGCAGCACCATGAAAAGTTGCCACCATCCCATGGATTTCTTGCCTTCGCGAAGTCCTTCACTGCCACTCAAGAAGAGGTCGATCGGCGGCGAGGCCACCACAACCTCCACATTCTTTCCATGCACCCCTTGGAGCCATCTGAGGTCTAGCAGGTCGCCCCAAAAAACATCAAAGGTAGCCTGATCTCCTGTACCAGAGAAGAGGGTCGCATCCTGGTTGTTGAGCAACACGTTGGAAATCGCCAGCCCATCATGGTCAATTCTCATGGCCACTTCCATGGGGAGGGCTGCTGCAGCAGCTGAGAAGCCGCTGAGGCCTCCACAAAAGCAGTCCATCATCGAAACCACGGCGTCCGTCTGGGTCGGCAAGCGTATCGTAGCTCGCTGCTCCTGGATCTCCGGGAACCGTAGGCACGTCTTTCCCTTTGGATCCTTCACCACCTTTGCTCCAACAAGCATATAGACTTCATTCTGTCTCACACGTCCCCGAAAAGACGTCGCATCGAAGTAGACAACCTCGCCGGTCGCTCTTGGGAAGCGGTCTTCGCCTCCATCTCCGATGACATTGGAGAGCTTCAGGTGGATCACATTGGCCATTCCGTGGTGCATGGAGTCCATGCTTGCAATTTGCACTGCAACATTGAACTCCTGGTCGCGGGGCATCTCATTGATCCCATAGCTTGCAATCCACCCTCTGGCGCAGATGAAGTCCAGCTTTTCCGGTATGGTACAGGCCGAGTAGGCCATCTTTTCCATGAAGGATTCCATGCTCGAGCGTCGGTAGGAACAGCCCTGCCGCTGGAAGGCCCTCGAGCCCAGGGCTTTTAGGGTTTTAGGGTTTAGGGTTTTAGGGTTTAGGGTTTTAGGGTTTAGGGTTTTAGGGTTTAGGGTTTTAGGGTTTAGGGTTTTAGGGTTTAGGGTTTTAGGGTTTAGGGTTTAGGGTTTAGGGTGGTTTTAGGGCTTTCGGGTTCCTTAAAGGGCGCTTTAAAGGGAACGGATCTGTAGGGTTTAGGGCTTTCGGAAAGTTCAGGGTTCAGGGTGTAGGGCTTCAGGGTTGAGGGCTTTCGGAAGGTATGGGGTTTAGGGTTTAGGGTTCCTTTGACGGATCTGCAGGTTTCGGTTCATCAGGGCTCTATAACAGTTGCGGGGCTGCAGGGCTTGTCGTTTAGTTCCTGCGAGGGACCTCGGTAGTTGCTGGCTTGTGCTAGGGCTTTGCGTTTGCGGCTAGGACGTTTATTAGAGTTGAGGGGTTTAGGGTTTAGGGGTTTAGCATTTAGGGGCTTAGGGTTTATTTTTATCAGGGTTTTACGGGCACAGGGCTAGCATAGCGACTGTAGAATGGTCGGATCTTCGAGTTGTTCTGGGTGTCCGACCACGGAGTTAAAGCAACCTTGACCATAGTCTAGCGATGAGGGTAAGGGTTGAGGGCTTAAGGGTCTAGAGCGTGAGGTTGAGTGCAGAGTTTGTAGCCTTAAGCCTTAGCGTTTTTAAAAGTATCCCAGTTGGCTATTTGCTTAACCGCGAGAGATTAGACAATGAAGCCAAGAGCTGGAAAGTTGCTTGAAGAACCGCAAGCTCACAGTGGTGCTTTAGACCTGCAGTCAGACTCTACGGGCTTCGGTGTTAGACGGCTTAGGCTTTCGGGTGCAGGGTTTGGTAATCTAGTCGGTCTAGGCATTAGGGTTCCGGGTTTGGGGGTTCAGGGTTGAGGGTTTAGCAGAAGCATCATCCTCATGAAGGCGTTTCCTAGCCTTGGCTTCATACATAGGATCCTCGAATTCTCTTGCAGGCCGCACCCCAGAAAGCCTCGCAACACCCCATCTACACCCTAAGCCCTAAAAGGTGCCCGGGCCTCACTCACACCCCTCCTTTAGGCTTGGCGCTGGTGCTACCTACAGCCACTCATCGCCCCCCGAAGTCAGAACTCTCTCTCTCTCTCTCTTTCTCTCTCTCTCTCGTTTTCTCTCTCTCTCTCTCTCTCTCTCTCTCTCTCTCTCTCTCTCTCTCTCTCTCTCTTTTTTTTTCTCTCTCTCTCTCTCTCTCTCTCTCTCTCTCTCTCTCTCTCTCTCTCTCTCTCTCTCTCTCTCTCTCTAATATGTACGTATATATATATATATATATACGTACATACATACATACATACATACACACACGTATATCATGATGTATATGTATGCATACAAAATTACACTGCAATACATACTGAGATAGCATCATACATTACATTTCACAATATTCTAATCTGCGCAAAGCCATCAAGCCCACACCCACAATGAAGCCCGAAACCTTCAGCCACAAGCGCTTTCACCATGTTCCCGGAGTCCCTAGCAGTTTATTCGCTGGCCACGTTTTGGTTGTGCAGGCGCCAGAGGCTGCCAGCAGATCGGCTACAGGAGACACGGTAGCTTTGGAGATTCAAGAACGGATAGGGCTGCATCGGGCTCCTTTCTCTAATGTTCCGGGTTCAATGTCAGCTCTCTCTCTCTCTCTCTCTCTCTCTCTCTCTATATATATATATATAGTCGAACAATACCTTCTGCAGGACCTGTCAAAACTAGCCCGAAGCCACGGTCCACTGATGCATCCTGCACTCTGAACTCTCTCAGACCCTTAACCCTGAACCCTGCCGGCTCCTAAGCCCTAACGCCTGGGTGCTCGTTGAAACGTGCCGGGTTCGAATGCTTGGGAGGTCGGTCCCAAACCCGCACAGCCCTGAGCTTCTAGCTTCCCCTAAATGGGAGTTTCCGAGAATTGGGGGTACCTTATTTAGGGGTCCTTATAATAAGGATCCTATCATTTAGGGTACTACATTAGGGTCCCCTATTTTCGGAAACTCCCAAATCCTGAACCCTAAGAACCCGAGTGCTTGACGGGTAGGGGTCTGTTTCTTGCGAGGGAGCTTAGATCTTTCCTAGGTTCTTCAGTGGTGCCCTTTTTGTTGTGGGGGTCTCCTTGGTCTTAACGTTGAGACTGAACACCAGGACAAGGTGCTACAGGGCCAAAGTTTTTTGACACCGAAGCTCATAAGGTTAAGCTTCAGCTCCTACTTGATAACTAGAGATTCACAAGGGGTAACTATACTTATAACTTCTACTTGCTCATAACCCCACTTAAAGCACTCATACCCTATCTCCCCCAACCCCTGGAACCTTCAAAGCCCAGAGCCCTGAACCCCCCTACTGCTTGTATTTCGTTCAGGACCTTGTCCTAGGTACCGATTTGGGGGTAGCCTTAATCTTAATTTACGTTGCTTTATTAGCAGTCTTAATGTTTGAATTGGAGCCCTAACTATGAATATTTTGGGGACTGATGCGAAGTCGACACCTAGTGTCGATTCTCGGGGCGCCGGCTTCAGAAGCCCCGAGAAGGCTGAAGAACGCAGGGTTTAGGGTTTAGAGATTCAGGGTTTAGGGTTTGAAGAGTTTGAGGGCTTACATAGAGGTTCAGGGTTTAGGGTTAAGAGTTTAGGGTTTAGAGTATAGAGTCGGTTGAGGGTTTAGAGATCTGAGTCTTGCTTCCTACACCCTATCCCTGCGCGTCCTGTCAGCTTCGAGGCCTGGGGCACTGAAACTCCGAAGCCAGAAGTAGAGTGATGACCAAACCCTTTAAACCCTCTAAACCCTAAGCCCTCTAAGCCCTAAGCCCTCTAAACCCTAAACCCTCTAAACCCTAAACCCAATGACCCCAGACCCTACAAACCCTATAATAAGCCCTAAGAGCCCTATAAACCCTACACCCACAAATGCAGAGGACCTGAGGAGGATGGGGCCATCAGTACAGGCCTGGACCCGGGAATTGAACGGTTGATGAGATAAATCCCGCATTACCCAAAATAAGAATTATACCAGAACTCCCATAGTCTCGGGTCATTAAGGCAATGCAGGGTTTATATCATCAACCGAAGCACGTCGTGCAAGCAGGCATTGTGCATGTGGCTAGCTGTTTCTGGTCGACGGAGCTGTCTATCTGTGCATCTATCTTTCTTTTTGTTGATCTGTCTATGTATCTATCTATCCATGGATCAGCTAATTAGTTGTCTATCTATCTTTCGCAATAACTATAAACATTTGTTGCTTCTGTCGTTGTTTCTTTCGTTCGTTCTCTTTTGTTTCTGTCTAACTATCTCTGTAGCTGCCTATATGACGGTTTGCACATCTGACGATCAGGCTATCTATCGATCTGGCTATCTGTGCATACATCCACCCTGCCAGCCAGAGAGCCAGACAGCCAGCCTCCCTCCCTCCCTCCCTGCATTCCTGCATTCCTCCCTGCATCCATTCCATCTATCCATCCATCCATGCATGCATCCATCCATGCATCCGTCCATCCATCCATCCATCCTCCATCCATCCATAGATCTACATATATCTGCATACATAAAAGTGCATGCTGTATGTATGTATGTATGTATGCATGTGTATGTATGTATCTACGTATGTATGTATGGATGGATGTATGTATGCATGTATGTATACATTTCTCTCTCTCTCTCTCTCTCTTTCTTTCTGTCTGCCTGCCTGCCTGCCTCTCTGTCTACTCATGGAACTAGTCTTGCCTTGTCCGGCTTGTTTTTCATGACTTTGTACTACAGTGAAAACCCTGTATAAGAACCCCGTTCGGCGAGAGTAGGGTACCCTAAGGTTCTTAATTTCCATTACATGTGATTTTGCCGTTCGAGCAGCTAGGGTAGGCTCAGGTTCTTAACCACGTTCTTATCCGATAACTTGACCGAGGGCTCTCATGAAATTTACTTTGGATTCTGAATTTCTTGTGGGGGCAGTGGGCCATGGGGGTCTGGAAAATTTAGTTTTCAATTCTAAAATTTCCACAGCTCGTCGAAAGGACTCGGGGCGGAGGGCATGGCCAGGGGCCCTCCAGAAATTTCCTTTTGGATTCTAAATTCCGCCTTGGGTAGGGGCTCAGGTTCTTAAACAGCGGGTTCTTATACAGTCTTTTCACTGTACTTCATCTTGCCTTATACCATGTTACCTTATACTGTCTTATCTTATCTCGTCTTCTTTTCCCTGATCTTCTGTTTTATTCTCTTCTCCGCTCTCGTCTCTCTCTGTCTTTCTGTCTCTCTCTCTCGCTCTCGCTCTCTCTCTCCTCTCCCTCTCTCCCTCCTCTCTCCCTCTCTCCCTCTCTCCCTCCCTCTCTCCCTCCCTCTCTCCCTCTCTCTCCCTCTCTCCCTCCCATCTCTCCCTCCCCTCTCTCCCTCTCTCCCTCTCTCCCTCCCTCTCTCTCTCTCTCTCTCTCTCTCTCTCTCTCTCTCTCTTTCTCTCTGTCTCTCTCTCTCTCTCTCTCTCTCTATCTATCTCTCTCTCGCTCTCTCTTGTGTGCGTGTGCTCACGTGCCAGAGGGTTCTTCAAAGAACTAGTTGTACAGATGTTTGCGCAGTGAAGGGGTGGATGTTGCTCAGGGGCGGAATGTGATGAGTGGGGTGGGAATAAAGCCCTTGACATTGCTAAATCCCAAAACCGTTAAATGCTTGAAACAACCCTCAGCCATAAACCGCCGTGTTCGTGGGCTCTAGGATCACGGATCTCTCGCCGGCGCATTCAGAGTCGAGGCACGGCCTCCTTTGCGTCCCTTCTTCGGCTTTAGAGTTTACGGGGAGTTTTTGGGTTTTGGAGTTCAGGGTTTAGGGGTTTAATATTTAGGAGTTGAAGGTTTCAGTGTTTCTTCAGTGTTTCTAACGTAAACGTTCCTGTAAAGGCTTGTGTAAGGATTGGTATAAGGGCTATGGCGCATAGAAGCACTCAGGGCTTCTACGGTGAGGGCTGTTTGTAAAGATCCGCAATGGTGACTATAAGCTGTATAGAAGGTTCTTTATGAGCTGCATTACTCAGGGCTTGTACTATAAGGGGTATTATGAGGGTTTAAATGTAGGAGCATTGAGAAATAGAGCGATGGAAAATAAATAATACCAATATAGGCACCAGAAAATAGTAGACAGCTTAGGGTTCCTGGCTCCATGTAGTGTGTGACCGTTCAGATGTTGGGGTTTTAAGGCAGCTGTTGAAGGTTAAGGGTGTCATGCTTCTGTTTGGGGTCAACTTGTCATATCAATCGCATTTCAAGTCGTCAGCATCATCAATAGTTGCGGTTCGTAGCATCCACGAGAGTCTATATTGTTGGCAGCATGCGTGTTGATGTCGTTGCTCTTGCTGTTGCTTTTGGTAGTGACGGGTTGTGCTTCTGAGTAGCGGCACCATCATGTGATGATTGCTGGAAGCAGTGATGCAGTTGTAGGTTATGCGGCTGTCGCTAGTCTTTCGTCCTTGAATCATTATATGTAATTCACCAGAGCATAAGACTCGCGCAGTCGGGTTCAATCAAATCAGATGCCCTCAGAATAGAGTCTTGAGTTTTCGTTGGTGGGTTCGGGCAAGCAAAACCTGCAGAAGAGCTTGATATCTCCACCATTTCCTCAACGATTTTTGCTAGACGCCAGAGAAGAGACAGATGTAGCGGTCTAGCATACTCTCGGCAAAACAATATCAGTTCCAACACGGCCAATTCCCATTTCGAACGCTCCTGACGATGCTCGAAATGTCTGTCTACAGACTTGGAAATTCGGGATCTAGGGTGTCCGGTCCAGGCGGGTTCCGAGGGTATAGGGGCTGGCCAGATTGATAGCTACGCTGATGCTAATTCCCAGTGCCCCACAAGAACTTCTAATCTGTGCGGCTCAAACGGATTTTCCAGAGGCCTGCCGATGCTGACTGCGCACAGCCCGGTAAGAGATGTCGTGGCAAATGCACATGGGAGTTTCCGAAAATTAGGGGTACCTTATCTTGGGGTCCATAGTCCTTATAATAAGGATCCTACTGTTTAGGGGCTTAGGGCATTATATCAGGGTCCCCTAGTTTCGGAAAGTTTCGGAAGCCCCCTGACATAGCTCCAGCAATGAGGCTGGCAACTTCAACGACAAAAGGCAAAGACTAGGAGGCAGGTTGGAAGTTGTTTGCCGAACAACTAGTGACAGTAACGCCCAAGCGAATGAACATCAATTGCAATGGTGCACTCAGTGCTTTCTGTTTACAGCCTTCTCCACGGAAAAGCCTTTCACACGTCCTGAGTGTTGGAAGTTTGAGTTAAGTAGCAGCCGTGTTCTTCGCTTTCACAATAAGATTGTTCTTCATTCTCATCGTCCTCGTCTTCAGCGGTTGCATTACTGCAGCCAGGCTTCTTCTGTGAGCCTCAGTACCCCACAGACCCCTGCACTTGTTTTCAAGCAAACAGACCACTTGACGTCGGGGCCCTGAGCCGACATTTATCCTAAACTCCTAAACCACAGACTGAGCCGGGTTTTAAAGGGAACTCCAGAAAGTTGGAATATGGATTAATTAATGGTAGGATCCCCTATAATTTACCTTAAAGGGGTTAGGATAATAATATTCCAACTTTCTGGCTTCTACTGTAGAGACTCTCAACCCTCGAATCCTGGACCCAACCTGCCCAAAGACCTGTAATGCGAAGCGACGACGCAGACAAGTCTTGAAATTCACCTTCTCCTCTGGCGCACCCTAAACCCGAAACCCTAATGAACCCTAAGCCCTACTTAAAGGATCATGGGACTTAGTAACCCGGATTATAAGTATGGTAACTGTGCCTATCGTTTCTTAGAACCCCAATTAAGAGACTTATAACCTAACTTACCAAGTCCCCTGACCCTCCAAGTAAACCACCCTTAGGTGCTTCAGATGCTGCTCCTTCTCAGCCAGCTCATCGCTCTGCATGCCATCCTCATCTCAGCATGGGCTCGGGGCTCACGTCACGGCTCTCTTCCCAGAACTTCCAAAATCCCTTAATTAAGGAATAGACCTTAAATTATAGTAGGATCCCTAATATGATTTAAGGTATATTCCTTAGTTAAGGGATTTTGGAAAGTCTAGGTTTGTTTGGGCTTCGCGGGGTGCTTCACAGATGGATTTCCTTGGAGAGCTCAGAACGGAAGAGCGAGATAATGTTTGATAGCCAAACTCTTGCGAGCACACACACACACACTCTCTCTCTCTCTCTACCTCTCTCTCTCTCTCCACAAACATGTTTACATATATATATATATATATATGTATGCATACATTTGTATGTTAGTTTGTGTTAATTGGTTGCCTGCTCAGTTTGTTTGTCAAACAAAACTTCTAGGTATGACAAAATGTGAACTTCGATAGAAGTTGAAGTGCCAACGTGCGAGTCATCAGTTGAAAGGTCCAACACTAGCAGTGATGATCTTTATGATGAGGTTCGTTGTTCGCGCCCTTCAGCAGGTCACTAGGGTTGTCTTCGTTCAATGCCAGCATGAGTAGTATTAGGTGGGTCTTTACAGCACTATAGCGATCCTGTTATGTCCGTTATAGAAGTACCTATAGTCACGTTTTGGTTCTAGATGGAGACTACGGCTCTTTCCTGAAACTCCCATCATCTGTTGGCTTTTGTTGGCAGAGAACCCTTTGAACTTTCAGCCCAAGTTTGTCTACCATTTCCGGGGGGAAGGCTCAGTAGCAGTCGACTCGAACTGACAAATTGATACTGAGCCTACTGGGGGCTATTGGGGTGCGTGCTCGAACTTGGTTAGTTCGTGGCGGCGGCATGAGATTGCAGAAAAGTAGCATCGGTATGCCTTGAGGATCATCTTCGCATGGAGGCTTCTGCGTAACTTCTCAAATCGCTTTGGTGGGGTTGAGGGCTCCTTAACCACAAATCTGCAGAGAGTTGGGGCTCTGAAACTTCTAACCCTACCCTAAACCCTAGACTCTGATCCCACTACAGGCCGTGTGCCCGAGCACTTCAGCTGCCCAAGCCGCAGCCTTGGACAGGGAGTCGTTCTTTCCCGATTCGCTTCAAACCCCAGAGTGAACCGAAGCCCCACAGGATGTAGGGTTTGGGGTTTAGGGTTGAGGGGGTGGCAGTAGAAATAATGTGCCGGAGTCATTATATACCTCTGACTGTTGTTTCTTAGGGTTCTTTATTCTGCTTACGCACAAGAAAAACAACCCAAAACCCTATTCTCCTTCTTGAGGCCTCCACATGCAAATTATTCGGTGGACTCTTGGCTTGGTTTCCGGTTTCGCACTTTGTGGTTCTCGGGTGCTTGTGAGTCGACGCTCGGAACTCTGTTACGATCCACTTGTAATTATTGGGGGCCCCTGTATTACGCGCACCAACATGTGCCAGTGGTTGCACAGGTTCTCGGAGGCATATCTTCCAAGTTGATATTAACAAGTAACAGTCTGCGATCCTTCTCTCAAGACGTAAGGGTGCGGGGTTCCCGCGAATTTTCCAAAAGCTGGTTCGACACTCCAAAAGCAGGATCTGACCCGCGCGCTCCCCAGAGTCGGGCTGTGTGAGTGCAGATCTAGCCATTAGGGCTCTGCGGTTAGGATAACTATAGGTGTGCCTTAATGAACCTTAATGATTAGCATGCTATAGTAACTTTACGGTCTATAATAAGGAAGCACTATGACAATTATTCCGACCACTATACGACGATGCCAAGGGAGCACCAGCGACATTTGAGGAATTCGAAATGCAAGTCTGTATTCCAAGACTAGGTTCTTGTTTAGCAACTTACTTACCGGTACCACGTTTGCGTAAACAACAGGTCGGAGCTTTATTGTAACCTACTTATAAGTTCCTTAAAAGAACCCAGAAGATTCGTAGCCTCAGCTCTGAAGATAATGCTGCTCGCAACAATTAGAGTCAGGGGTTAGGGCTCAGCTGCTTTTTCGTTCCACACAGTGGGATGGTTAAGGGTTTACGGTTTGGCTCATGCTACTGCAGCGCATGCTGCGGCAAGCTCACGCAGTAGATCTTAATTTTCCCAACTTCGACACTTGGATACATCTATCGTTGAAACAGTGCAGACAGCGCGACAGTGCAAGATCGATTTTCTTCAACTCGCCCCATAGTGTGTTGAGGTTTGCTCGGACCAATAGCAGACAGACACAACTGTCATGTTGCAATCAACCCTTCGCATAGCAGCCGCTCGATCTTTTGCCAGCTCTGTGTACCGCCAAAAGTCTGCACTGGTCACCGGAGGGGTTCAGGGGCTGGGAGAAGCCATTGCTCGTCGACTCGCTGATGATGGGTACAAGGTTGTCATCGCAGACGTGCAGGATGGACAGCCCCTCGCTGAGGAGATTAAAGGCAAGTTCGTTAAAGCCGATGTAACTGATCCCAAGCAAGTAGAGGCTGCTGTGAAGCATGTCGTTGAAGCCTATGGAAGTCTCGACGCCCTCGTGAACAATGCTGGAGTTGTTGGATCCCAAGTATTGCTTGCAGATTATGACATCGAGGAATGGAGACGTGTCATCGACATCAATCTGAACGGCGTCTTCTATGGTCTTAAGTACGGACTGAAGCAAATGGTCCAGCAAGAGACTGGCGGCAGCATTGTCAACATGTCGTCTATTGCTGGATTCCGCGGACTTATCAACTTGGGCCCCTACACGGCTGCTAAGTTTGCAATACGCGGCATAACACGTGCAGCCGCCGTCGAGTACGGCAGCAACAAGATTCGCGTCAATGCTCTCGCGCCCACTGGCTGTGAAACACCCATGGTGAAGACCTTTATCGAGCAGAGCTCTGATCCGGCTCTCACCCACAGCACCTTGACTGGTTACCATGCGATTCCTGCGATTCCGCAAGCAAGGGACGTGGCTGATGCATGCTCCTTTCTCTTGAGTGACCAGGCTCGGTACATCACTGGCCACACACTGCCCGTGGACGCTGGTGCTCTGAGTCGAGTTGCTAATGCCCCGGAGCGATTCACCTAGTTTTAAGACTGCTCCTCCCGCAACAGACGTAAATACTGCGGCGTGTGGAATGGACAGCACGCTGCGGCGATGATACCTTGCACGGAGACTGGAAAGACTATGTGTGCAATTTCGTTGCCACCAGGTGATTTGGCATCAAGTCCGCAGCATCCATGTTCCCAAATGCATAACCCATCCATGGCCCTAAACCCAAGATCCTAAACCTACCCAAAAACAAAACCCGAAGCCCCGCCCCTGAACACACTATAGAATCCTAAATATTGACCATTTTTCCTGAAGGTTCCTTATTATTCTTATACTACAATGGAGCTCAAAACCCGATTCTAATTATTAAGGCCCCTGAACTACACCCTTGTGGTAGCCCTTCCAAAGAACCCACTAAAGGAACCTTATTCTGACTGTTTTACTGTTAATGATTAGTGATTAGTGGTACTAGTTTTACAAATATTAGTAGCAGTATTATTGTTAGTGTTCGAATTCTGCAAACCTACTTTTAGACATATATATATATATACATACATACATATATATATATATATATATATATAACATATCGGTTTAGATATAGATAGATATGCATGTATGTATGTATGTATGTATGCATGTATGTATTCATGCATGTATGTATGCTTGTATGCATGTCTGCATGTAAATACCTATTACATATATATATATATATATATATATATATATATACGCATAGATACAGACGTATGGCAAAATTCGTCACAATGTTGAAAGAGGGATGTCTAAAGGGACAAGGGCTCCACAAGGGTTCCTTGAGGGCTCTGGAAGGGTTCTGTGGCTTTGCTCGATACGGAAACCTTGCGACAGAAATATCTCTGAGTGCGCACGGTTGAAAGGCACCAAATAAACTCTCTATCCTAGCCGTATTCCGAAGCCCTGAACCCTGGAATACCTACCAAAGGCCTCAATGTTGCAAAACTTTGCCCTCCTCTGCTTCTACGTCTTCTACGTGCGGGGAGCTTAAGGGGGCTATTGAGGGTTTGTGACTTAGGGCTTGAGGTTTTGCGGTTGAGAGTTTTGGATTTAGGGCTTCAGGGTTTCGGGCTTAGGGTTGAGAGTTGTGGATGTGGGGCTCGGGGCAATCTAGACAGCAGTCTTGAAGAGTTTGGGAAGGAGAGCCTAATTTAGGGCAATCGGGGGCTTTTGGGTTTCGTGTCGAGGACTTTGGGGTATTGGGGCTTCAGGGTTTGGGCCTTCTTAACTTCCAGAAGTCAGAGCTTCCAAAGTTATGTCTCTACATAAGAGTCTTTCGAAACTCGAAAGCACCGGTTTAGGGTGTGGCGTTTCGACTTCTTTTGGGTGTAGAAGTGGTCATTGCTCAAGTACGGGCTTAATCCAATGGCAGGCGTGGGGATTTCTAAGCCGTAGCACCGCCTTGTCCTTTGGTGCATGATGTGTCACGGTCCCTAAACCCTAAACCCTAAACCGTTTCTGAACGTTCCCCAGAGTTAAGAGAGGCATCGAGCGCTGAGTCCCAAGATCCGACTACAGTACAAGCAGTAGCAACCGATGCTAGGATGCCCAGTAGTACCCTTCTTCCCTTTTTGTAGTCCTAGGTTCCTTATAAAGTTACCCAATACCAAAAAGAGAGGCCTTTTTATTCTTAGGTTACTAGGTATCCTAGGATGAGAACGAGAAGGTCATGTGCACAAGCACAGATATGCGCACACGCGAACCTTGGTGTTGTGCACGTTCCACCCCGCTGTGTTTGCCGTCTTGGTGATTTGTTTTAGTGAACACTATCTCTATCTCGGGGAACCCAGACCCTCTAAAGCTGTGAGCCCTGAAGCCCGGAAAGGGCCAGTTTTTACCCATCTAGCACGAGTTTTGGACACGGAGGTTTGAATCCAGAGGATCCCCGCTCCCATATTCAAGGTAGTTGCCCTGTATACAGGAATACGCGTAACAATCTGCTTCAAAAACTGTGCTTTCATTGCATTGTTTAGACCCTCGATCTGTGTCTTTCCCAAAGCACTTACGCATAGGGCATTAGTTAAGACCTACTTAAAGGATCATGGGACCTAGTTAGTAACTAGGGCTATAAATTAAGTAACTATACTTATAATTACTTGTAACCCCAATTAGGGGACTTATAACCCTACTTACTAAGTCCTATGATCCTCCAAGTACCCAGGTTCCCCCGGCTCCCAAGGCCAAACCTGAAGCTCGAACTAAGCCTGAAGCGCGACGCCCCAAGCCCTCAACATCGTGAACCCTAAACCCTTAGCCGCTGAAATCCCTAAGCCCTAATTGGGGCTATAAGTAATATAAGTAGTTATGAGGATATGGTTGCCTTGCTTATAACCTTAGTTACCAGATGCTATGATCCTGCAAGTATACCCCTAAACCCTAAACCCTAAGATTTTGTACAGGAGCCAGCACCTGAGACTCGAGACAGCCCAGGGTCTACTTGATCCTCTCTGCCTTGCAGCTGAGTTACGACGCCTGGAGCCCGTGGATTCTGAAAGGAATACCTAGGGTTCCGGAAAATGTTATAAGGCTTATAGGGTTTAGTGGACTCCAATATCCCTTGATAAGGAATATACCTTGAATTTTAGTAGGATCCCTAGTATGAGCTAAGGTATTTTCCGTTGATAAGGTATTTTGGAAGGTCTGGGTTTTGGGCTTTTATTTCCCAGGAGAGGGAAGCCATGCTATTGATAGGTCTTAGGTATTGTTTTGGGATAATCTTGAATTTCCCAGACTGCTTAACATAGAGCCCCTCTTTACAAATAGTTTTGCGGACTGTTGAAATCGTCGCCTAGTGTTGTTAGGGCTCTTAGGGGTTTTGTAAAGGTGCAGTCAGGTGATTCAGAGAGCATGGTGCCTGGCGGCTTGTTGAGTGCAGCGTGCCTGCCAACAGTTCCTCCTGAATCGTAGACTGCAGTGCATACCGACTGACGGGATATAGACCGTTACACGGTTTAGGGTTTAGGGTTTAGGGGCCGTTGAGGCAACAAACCCAGAAACGCAGACAAAAACGCACGGCACCCTGAGCCCAAACACCCTAGAACACTAAACCCGAAACCCCGAAACCCTGCGGACTACAGGGGTATATGAACTGTTACAAAAATGTCCTACACACCTGCAAAAGCCTTTTCAAGTCACGTAGGGTCCTGCAAAAGGGGGATGTCCAACCCAAGCGACATCAAGGTGCACATCGTGCGGGGCGGACTCGGTCTGACCCACAGCGCCCCGTGGCCTCACGAAAGCCTTCCTGCAGGGGCCCATTATATTACTTTACGCACAGAGTATATAAAATTTGGGTACCCTTGGGGTTCGTTTAGGCTGTAGAGTGCAAGGATCAAGTTTTAGGACCTGTGCTTTTGGGTTTAGAGTCTTGGATTTGGGTTAAGTAAGGTTTATAGTCCAAGATTTGGCGTGTTTGGTTTCGGGAACTGGGTCTCGGGGTCCAGGATCTACATTCTAAGTGCAGGGTTTCAGAGTTCAGGGTTTGGGGCGTGGGGTTATGGTTCGGGTTGTCTTGCTGACTATTGGGTGTAGGCTTAAGGCTGGTTCGGGCTGTCTTGCTCACTATTGGGTGTAGGCTTAAGGCTGGTTCGGGCTGTCTTGCTCACTATTGGGTGTAGGCTTAAGGCTGGTTCGGGCTGTCTTGCTCACTATTGGGTGTAGGCTTAAGGCTGGTTCGGGCTGTCTTGCTCACTATTGGGTGTAGGCTTAAGGCTGGTTCGGGCTGTCTTGCTCACTATTGGGTGTAGGCTTAAGGCTGGTTCGGGCTGTCTTGCTCACTATTGGGTGTAGGCTTAAGGCTGGTTCGGGCTGTCTTGCTCACTATTGGGTGTAGGCTTAAGGCTGGTTCGGGCTGTCTTGCTCACTATTGGGTGTAGGCTTAAGGCTGGTTCGGGCTGTCTTGCTCACTATTGGGTGTAGGCTTAAGGCTGGTTCGGGCTGTCTTGCTCACTATTGGGTGTAGGCTTAAGGCTGGTTCGGGCTGTCTTGCTCACTATTGGGTGTAGGCTTAAGGCTGGTTCGGGCTGTCTTGCTCACTATTGGGTGTAGGCTTAAGGCTGGTTCGGGCTGTCTTGCTCACTATTGGGTGTAGGCTTAAGGCTGGTTCGGGCTGTCTTGCTCACTATTGGGTGTAGGCTTAAGGCTGGTTCGGGCTGTCTTGTTCGGGCTGGTTCGGGCTGCTGCACTATTGGGGTAGGCTTAAGGCTGGTTCGGGCTGTCTTGCTCACTATTGGGTGTAGGCTTAAGGCTGGTTCGGGCTGTCTTGCTCACTATTGGGTGTAGGCTTAAGGCTGGTTCGGGCTGTCTTGCTCACTATTGGGTGTAGGCTTAAGGCTGGTTCGGGCTGTCTTGCTCACTATTGGGTGTAGGCTTAAGGCTGGTTCGGGCTGTCTTGCTCACTATTGGGTGTAGGCTTAAGGCTGGTTCGGGCTGTCTTGCTCACTATTGGGTGTAGGCTTAAGGCTGGTTCGGGCTGTCTTGCTCACTATTGGGTGTAGGCTTAAGGCTGGTTCGGGCTGTCTTGCTCACTATTGGGTGTAGGCTTAAGGCTGGTTCGGGCTGTCTTGCTCACTATTGGGTGTAGGCTTAAGGCTGGTTCGGGCTGTCTTGCTCACTATTGGGTGTAGGCTTAAGGCTGGTTCGGGCTGTCTTGCTCACTATTGGGTGTAGGCTTAAGGCTGGTTCGGGCTGTCTTGCTCACTATTGGGTGTAGGCTTAAGGCTGGTTCGGGCTGTCTTGCTCACTATTGGGTGTAGGCTTAAGGCTGGTTCGGGCTGTCTTGCTCACTATTGGGTGTAGGCTTAAGGCTGGTTCGGGCTGTCTTGCTCACTATTGGGTGTAGGCTTAAGGCTGGTTCGGGCTGTCTTGCTCACTATTGGGTGTAGGCTTAAGGCTTAAGGTTCGGGTTGGCCCCTTGCAGTCCCTTCGCAGGGCATTACTGAAGGGGTTCAGTGTGCATCGCAGGGTTTGGGGGTTCAGGGTTAACGGTTTTGGTTTAGTCGACCGATTTCTGGATTTAGTATGGTTTAGTTCTTCAGGGTTGCAGGGCTTCTAGGGATGGGGTGTAGTCCTAAGTCATACATACCGTGGCCCTAAATCATTAACCCTAGGCTTCCCTAATATAGGGCCCTTAACATTACCTATACACTATTTTGGGGGGTTCCTTATAGTTAAAAAAGTAATGGGCACCGAAACCCTCTTCACAAAACTTGAGCCCCACCTACGTTAAAGAAGCTTGAGCCCTAAACTCCCAAGTTCAAAAAGCTTGAGCCCTGAATCCTAAACTAAATGCGAAACATTCGGCCCCATAGCTGGAACCTTACATCCCTAAACCCTGGACCCGAAGCCCCAAACCCTAAACCTTGTATCCCTAAACCCTAAACCCTCAGCTCAAGCACAAGCGGATACCAGGTCGACATGGTCCCCTGGCTTCTTTTCAAGGCCGCCCTGCTTTGAGGATTCAAGGTTTTACGAGATGAGGGTTTAGGGCTTTAAGAGTCGAGGGTTTAGGGTTTTTAAGAGTTAAGGTCTTAGTCTTAGGCCTAGTCGCAACGTTTGTCAGTGGGGCTTTAGTTGGGTCTTACTCTTGTGTTTTGGTGCCTTAGGGTTCCCTAAAGCCTAAACCGCCTAAACCCTGAACTCTGACGTAGGAACCTGATTAAGAAACGTTGGGTCCTCATTTGGGTTCCTTATATGAACCCTAATATACAGGGGCTATAGGGCCATTTTTTAAAATCAGGTTCCTACATTAACCCTTTGAACTGGGTGTTTCCGAGAGTAGGGGAGCTTAATATAGTACCCTAAATAGTAGGATCCTTCTTGCAAGGACCCCAAAATGAGGTACCCCGACTTTCGGAAACTCCCAACTCTAAGCCCTAAACCCTTTATAGAACCCACATCGATCGATCCCTTTAAGGAACCCTTAAAGGATCGCTTTAGCAAGGAACCCCGAACTTTCGGAAAATGCCGCGGGTTCAAGATGTTGGAGCTCTTCGGTTCTGGCAGCTCGTGAGCTTCTCGTAGTAACTTGGGTGGTTGTCAAAATTAGGGTCCCTTTTGCGGGTCCTTCTTATAATGCGGCACCTAATACTTAGGGTACCCAAGAAGGGACCCTAATTTTGACAACTACCCACTTGCAGAATGGGCTTAACATCCGGTTGAACGCCCTGGGTCCTAAACCCAACAACTTAGGCTTACTTGTGTTGCAACGTTGGTGGTCTGGCAGTCTTGACCCGAAATGATACCTGCTGCTTCTGTCGGATTGTGGTGTCAGAGCTTCTTAGCTTGATGATCTCATGTGCGCGTTGCTTTTCGTGCTATCTTGAGTCGGTAGGCTGAATACCACCAGGAGAAGGGGGACCTCAAGTCCTAAACCCCTAAACCCTAAACCCTGAAAACCCCCGTGTTGGGTGCATAGTGGGTGTATGTGGAGTGTCCTCTCCAGACTCCAGGCGTTCAGGGTTTAGGGTTTACCTCAACCCCCCAAAAACCTACCATCTTGAGTTTAGTGATCCTTGTTATAGGTTTCTGGTATATGTCCTTGAAGCGGAAGTTTATTTGGGAATCCTCTCTGGTTGTGGCCTTGGACTTTAGGGTTGAGGGCGTAATTTAGGGTTTAGGGTTTAGGGGTTATAGGTTTGACTTTCGTATCCAAGCAGTCTAAATATCTATCTCAACTCCAAACCCTCAGCCTGTAACCATAAACCCCTGTTGAATAAGTAGAAGCCCAGTCTCATTTTCTCCTAGGCAAGGCCCTACGCTTCCCTGCTTGACAGACGCATGTCCGACCGACACTCAATCCTCCTAAACCTTGAATGCTAAACCCTGAACCCAGTTATCTCAGCCCGAAATCAGATCATGCAGCCAGGGATTTTAAGGATGGCATGTTGTAGCTTTGCAGTGAAGGGCTGTGAACGATGAAATGATCGCACTCAACAAGCATCGCGGAGGACCTCAGGACGAGTGAGCAATACTATTTTGGGGGTTCATTACTATTGCTATTAAGATATAATGGTATAATGGGCCCCAAGACGCTATTCTAATTATTAAGGCCCCTTTATTAATTGGTGGCATATCTTGGGCCAGTGCATGAGATGGCTGATCGGGACATGGTTCTGCTCTGACTCACGCCTTCGCGCGAGTATACCGGACTACTTTGCATCCGAAGTATTGAAGAGATAGCTTCCTTGTCTGATACCGCCCTGTTTGTTAGCCTCAGTATCTAACTCATACTCTGTTGCATATCATGGGCCAATGCGTGAGCTGGGTGATCGGCTGCTGTGGGTTCTTATTCAGGGGTTTTACGGTTTCGAGGCACCTTCCGGGCCTGCCGGTTAAACGTGAAACATTTACCCTATTCCCCAGATTTCTTTAAACTCTCACATTGCAGTCCTGGTCGGAATCTTTGATGCGAGGTGTACACGACCGTTCCCTTTCTTGAAGAGCTTCGCGTGTTGGTCTCAGGTTTTACTGCGCGTTCTAGGTTTTGATTCTTGTGGACGGGGCTCAAGGGGAAGATTGAAATGGTGAGGGTCCCTTAGACGGTTTCAATTTGTTTTTTCGAACAAAGGTATTTACTTGTGGTTTCCTGTGGCCTGCGAATGAGGCCCGGACCCGTGGATCCTAAACCCCAGCTCGACAGATTCTGGGTTTGTCTTTATCACGACTCGGAAGAAGGATGTCTTGCGGCCGAACCTCCGGATTTCTCTCAGCGTGCTTCTGTCGAACAACGACACTTGCGATGTAGTTGAATTTCTATGTTGTACGGGTGCTTCTTCTGCTAGGGCTGCTCTTCCTACGTACTTCAGCGTACATGCGTATTGACGACTATCACCAGGACGAAGACCAGGTCACCAATTCTAATGCATCCGCCACATCTATCTTAAGGGTACTTAGAAATAGTTTTTAATTTCTGGTTATTCTAATCCCTAAGAAACAGCTACAATTGAAATTTTTGCAAGGGTTCCAAGTTCAGTATAGCTATGTGCAGCTACATTCTACTTTTTGGCTGAGCGCCACATTCGCTGGCCTAAACCCTAAACCCTAAACCCTAAACCGTGGCCCCAAATCCGATTTTGCAAATGGCTCTCAATCCCCCCCGAAGTCTGCAAAGCCATAACCCCAAACGGGCCTAAGTAATCATCAGTACTCAGTACTATTTTGGGAGTTTCTTACAATAATTCCAGGAGAATGGGCCCCCAAAGCATATTCCAATTATTATTCAGGCCCCTATATTGAAGCCTCGACCTCAGGTCTTGACCGACTGGACGGTCACAGAGACATCCATGAACCTTTTCATGTGGTTCAAGCTGGAGGACCTTTGGAAGCGGCGGGCGGCGGGGCTTCTGAAGGGGAAGTTCTTAAACCTAGCATAACCCTATGTAGCCCGAATTAGGGGACTTATAAAACCCCAAATTTGAAAGCTACTTACTAGGTATGGCGTTTGGGATCGGGTTTAGGGCTAGTGTTTACAGCGTAGGGCGTAGGTTGCCCGGACATCCGCAAGGTATGTGTAGGATCTGGCACCCACCCCTTTGAGGACGCCCAGCAGAACCTGTACAAAGTGAGGTGCGACATGAACGCCCGGAAGTACGTGCCCGACGCCATGCTTTTCTGAAAAGCTGCACCCCTAAACTAACATCCTACACCACATCCAACTGCTGAACTTCCTAAACGCATGTTCCGCATCCTAGACCCTAGACCTTTGTTTACATAATTCTCTAAACCCTCTGACCTATCCCCTAGAGGGTTGGAGTTTTCAGAGGCTTTTGCGCATAGACTTCGGGCTTCAGTTTTTGAATCACACTGCTCTTAACGATGGTTTTGCGTTGTGTCGTTGTTAGTCTTGGCATCATGGTCGTGGCAGTTCCGGCTACTGTGCAAAGACGAACACACCCAAGCAGCCCGAACCCCGAATGCCTGAGCCCTGAAGCCATGAAAACCGTATAAACAAGCCCTGAGGCCCCGAACCATAAAACCCTAAGCCCTGTAGATCCCCTGAAGGAGCCCTTATAGTACCCTTTAGAGGAACCCTACAGTAGAAGCCAGAAAGTTGGAAACCCCATAGCCTCAATCCTTAAAAGTAATGTATAAGGAATCCCAGCACTATTTTGCCTTTTTCCGGTTTCCAACTTTATGGAGTTTACTGTAAACCCTAAACAGTCCGGGTCTTAGGTCGAAGGGCTCAACAGCTCGGAATTCGCACGTTCTGTGTGTTGCCAAGAGGCTTCCCCAAGGCGGCTAAGGGTCTAGGTTTAGGGTTTAGGGTTTAGGGTTTAGCTTTGGGGTGAAGTGAATGCATTTCTCGAGATGAGCTTGGTCTCTTGAAACTGAATACAGTAGAAGCGCAAAAGTTGGAAACCCCATAGCCTCAATCCTGAAGAGTAATGTATAAGGAATCCCAGCACGATTTGCCCTTAGTCCGGTTTCCAACTTTATGGGATTTACTGTAGTTACAGAGGGAGAAAGGGTTACATTGTGGTTTTGCGGGGTCATTCAGGAACCTAAAGACCAAACCCTCATAAACCCTTTGCTCCGGGCCCCTAAAACGCCACATGCTCAACCCTAAAGCCATAATGCCTCCGCACGCACGTCCCAAAGCCACATCCCCAATGCCAGGTGAAGCCGTATGCCAAACGCCCCATCCATGAGAAGGCGCTTTTGCAGGAGCAGCATTTGGGTTGATTAGGTTGCGGTGTAAGGTTTAGGTTCGCTTGCGTGTATTTAACCCCCAAGCTTAAAGTTCAGTTTAGGCGCGGGTTTAGGGATCTAAGGTTTAGGGTTTTCAGGGTTAGGTTTTGATAGAGTTGATCGGCTTTCGGCTGTTCTCTCGAGATTCCGAGAGGCCTTCGACATCTAAATAACGGTCCTTGGAACGCAAAGAGTCAAGCCAAGTTATATTGAAATCTACAGACGCTCAATCTACCTATCTACCTAACTACCTGCATACCTACCTATCTTTCTAGCTGTCATCCATCGGTCTATCTGCTTGGCCATCTACGTAACATCTATCCGTCTGTCTGACCTCACCTATTCCTCACCTGGTCCACCCTAATTATTCTATTCTTTTCGATGTCTATCTCTAGTTATCTATCTTCTTCGATCGAGGTCTGTATATCTATGTTTAAACCTCTGCATAAATGTTGCTGCGCTGAGTTGCAGAGCTTTAAGTGCGTTGTATGAAGGCACCCCCAAGGTCGGAAGACTTGTGAAAACAAGCAGTTGTTCGGAATGCTCCTTCCGGATATACTGCTTCTAGGGGTTAGTTTAGTATACATCCCTCACGATCTCTTCTGAATCCCTATAGATCCTCTAGAACTTTGATAAATCCTTATAGATCCCTTCTACATCCCCACAGTTCCCTTCTAGATCCACATTGAACGATGGGAGTTTCCGAAAATAGGGGACCCTAATATAGTACCCTAAATAATAGGATTCTTATTATAAGGATCCCCAAATAAGGTATCCCTATAATTTTCGGAAACTCCCAAACCCTAAACCCTAAACCCTACAGATCCCTTTAAAAAAACCCTGTATAGATCCCTTAAAGGAACCCTTAAAGGATCCCTTTAAAGATACCCCTAATTTCCGGAAACTCCCAGATCTTTCCCTAAACCCTAAATCCTAAACCCTAAACCCTAAACCCCTCCCAGATCTTTCCACGGTCCAGGTGCTCCAAGGTGGTCTCTTCTTGCTCGCCCTGCGCCTTCTCCTGCAAGCGGGGGTTACAAACCTAGGATGCCCAGTAGTACCCTTATTCCCCTTTTCTAGTCCTAGGTTCCTTATAACGTTGCCCAATACCAAAAAGAGAGGCCTTTTTATTCTTAGGTTACTGGGTATCCTAGGGGGTTACAAAAAAGGTTGAGTCCTAGGATTTAGGGTTCCTTTAAAGAGAGCTATGAGGGTACCCTTAAGGGGCTCCTTTAAGGGATCTATAGGGTTTTTTGGGTTGAGGGATATATATATATATATATATATATCTATCTATCCTGCACTACACATTATAAGGAAGATACCATAATTCCCATAGTTTAGAGTCCTTAGGGTCATGCAGGATTTTGTCCATCAACAGAAGGTCTATGGAATTTTGGGCTCAAGGCCAAGGACTTCGGTGTAGGGTCAAGGGTCTTGGCTCGAGAATGCTTTGGGGGTTCATTCAAGGCTTCGGATTTGCAAGAAGATGGTGTGCTGCTAGGACCTTGAACCCAAACCCCAGAGCGCATTGGGTGCTGGTTTCTCAAGGCTATCAGACTTTCAGGGTCTGCGCCAAACCCCTAAAACGCGTGGCAGTCTGGGGTAATATGGATCTGCGTGATTACTGGCTCTACTCCTTTGGGCTGCTTGATTTAAATATACAGCCCCAGGCAATGGGGTGTAGGGTTTAGGGGGTGTTGGGCGTAGGGTTAACTGTCTGGATTAAAACTTTAGGTGTTTAGGGCTTTAGGTATTTAGGGCTTGGGAGTCGGACCTTGGGGTTTAGGGTTTCGGTCTTAGGGTTCAGATCTTGTCGGTCAAATATCAGGGTTCAGTAGTTTTCTGAAACAGCTTTCTTTCGTCATAGACAGAATGTGATACTCTTGCAACATAGCTCGGGCAGATTTCGTAATATTGAGTCTAGATTATTATAGGTTGACAAGCATCTTTGTTGTCACATCGGAGCATTGAAAGGCCGGCGCATGAGTTCCACTCGGAAGAATCTGAATTCGACCCAGAACCTGAAATCCTACACCTCCTACGTAAAAGGTCCTGAAAAGTCGAACCCTAAATCCGCTAAGTCCTGAGCAGTCCGTGTTATTCGTAGCCCAAAAGCCCCAAGCAACTTCAGCCCCTTGCGCGCGACTTGCTCCACTCTAAGGTTTGTGCTCATTGTTGGACCTGTTACTTACTTCTCGACTGCGAACCTCTTTCTGAAGAGCCGCTGGGAATGTGTGAGGATGACTGTCCCAGAAATCCGAAGTGATGGACAGGGAGGACATATTGTTGGGGGGTTTAGGGTTTAGGGATTTCAGGAAGAGCATTCACTAAAAAGCCTTCCATTTGCCATGTGGGATAGAGGCGCCTTGACAGGTGTTTGATAAGGCGATTTGCATGTGATTGTGGAAGCGCTTTTGTTAATAGCCAGCATTCTTATTTTGCTTCTCTTCGCTGCAGCTGGATGCACTTCAAGAGACAGTCTAGACCCTAAAACCTAAGCCCAACACCCTGACCCCAAAGCCCTAAACCCTCAAAGCCTTAAATCCCGAACCCAAAATCCTGAATCCAACAATCAAAAACCGCACCAGGACCCCCCAATGGCCCTTTGATGGAGCCCTTATGGTCCTGGATAGTGGGTTTGTCGGGTATATTTGCGGGCAGTTGGGAGATCTAAGTAAACCCCGAAGATCCAAGGCAACCTGGTCTATACGGGCTCCTTGAAAGCCAGCTTAGAGGCCTGGCTCTGCATGACGCTTCCTCAGGGCATTAGGATCCTAAACCCCCAACCCAGAGACTCCACTATCCCTTAACTAAGGATTATCCCTTAAATCCTATTAGGGATCCTACTATAAGTTCAGGAATCTACTTTACTTCACGGATCTTAGAGCCTCTGGGAACCCTGAAGGCCTACAAACGAAAGGTTGCTGTGTTCGTGCTTTTCGGGGAAACCCTAAACCCTAAACTCTAAACCCTAAAACCTAAACCGGTTTAAGGTTTAGGGTTTAGGTTTTAGGGTTGCATGGAGCTTCAGAGCTGTTCTATAGGGATTGCTTCGGGGGGCCGCATTTTGGTGTGAAAGGGCTTCGGTTTAGGGTTTAGGGTTTAGCTTCCCAGGGATGTATATAGGGCTGTGTAAGGCTTTATGGCTTTACGGGGTTTTGCATAGGGCGTGTTTTGGGGCATCAGGGCTTCAATCCAGAGACAGCAGGACGAAGAGTAACTGAAACGAGCGCTGCTGCGGTTCGTCGTACTGCCGCGCACAGATTCACTATGCACTTCAACTTTGCGAGTTTTGTAGACACCTCAAAGCATCCGTGACAAGGTTGCTGGACTGGTCCAGGAACCCAGAGTTAGGGGATGAAAATATGGAGGCCTTCATAAATTCAATACGGTTTTGCGGCCCATTATACCATAGTTATAATAAGGAACTCCCAAGAAAGTGTTGGTAATTATTTAGGCCCCGATATTACCTACTGCCGTCCCAGCTACTTGTAGCGGTGCACCAGACCGTCGGCGCTGTGCAGCACCAATTGCTCCTGATGTATGCGGTCTAAATGCAACTCGAGCTGGCTGGAGACTACCAGCAGGCAAGTTCCGAAAATACACGTCCGAAGCCATAAACCTGAAACGCCCGAAGCCCTAAACCCTAAACCCCTAACTAACCCCCTAAAGCCCCTGGTTGCCCTGAAGCCCGACAGCCCGAAGAACCCGATGCCTGAACCCGTTGAACTGGTGCACCTGAACTAGGATGCCCAGTAATGCCCTTATTCCGTTTTTGTAGTCCTAGGTCCCTTAAGTTACCCAATACCAAAAAAGGATCCCTTTTCTATTCCTAGGTTTTCGGGCATCCTAGTCAAAGACGGCCAGGTTGAAGTGGCAGGAGGAGGCATCAGCCAGCTCTTTGGCTGATGGTACTATAGGAGCCTAAATAACTACCAATACTATTGTTAGGGTTTCTTACTATAAGTATAGTATACTGGGCCCCAAATCCCTATTCTAATTATTAATGCCCCTGAATCAGGGTGGCCTGCGGCCAAGGCTTTTAAAGTTTAGCGTGTAGCTTGAGTAGGGCTTTTAGAGCTTAAGGTTCATTAAAGATATGAACCTCCCACCCATGCAGAATCGTCGGCTGCTCTGATCTGTGTAGAGACTCGGACCTCTGAAAACCTCACCCCCAAAGTGGCCCGAAACCCCAAACCCCTGAGCCTTCTGAAACCGGCATGCATCCATTTCAAGACTCTTCTAGAGCCCTTGGAAAGGACCCCTCGGACACTTCACGCAAAACCTTCATGATTGGAATCCTTATGGGGACCCCTTAACACCCGCCCCCCCAACCACTCCCCGATTTCAATTGCTTGCTAAGAAGAGAGTGCGGATCCGAGTTTCTGAGGTGCCTGACACTCTAACCTTATAACCTAAATCCCAAACCCGAATCACCTTGAAGCCTAAATCCCAGACCCTAAACCCTAAACCCTAAATCCCAAACCCGAATCACCTTGAAACCTAGATCCCAGACCCTAAACCCTAAACCCTAAATCCCAAACCCGGATCACCTTGAAACCTAAATCCCAGACCCTAAACCCTAAACCCTAAATCCCAAACCCTAAACCCTAAACCGAACCACTGGGTTCCCCAGCAGCAGCCCTAGAGCTGGCTGCTGTTTTAAGCCGAGGCTTCCCTTATATGACTCGGCGCAAGCAGACATATCCCTTGCCAGCAGCCCGAGACTCAAGAGTTCGACGGTTGATGATATAAATCCTGCATTACCCATAATAAGGAATATACCATAGCTCCCATAGACAAGGGTCCTTAAGGTAATGCAGGATTTATATCAGGGGTTCAGGGTTTCGAGGCTTTGGCTGTCTGGTACCAGGGAATGGGGAAATGGGTCCCTATAGTAGCCCCCATATAATTCCCAATAATGGTCTCCATAATCCATTCCCCCATTCCCTACTAAGAACCAGACAGTTGGGGCTTCGGGGTGTCGGGCTCAAATAGGGTACAGCACTCGAGCCTTCTTGCTCAAGTTTCTGCATCCGGCCTACTGAGACTTCTTTGAACCAGAGAATGAGCGGCTTTATTTGGACTTCGGTTTTTGGAAGGTACTTCGGGGTGGCTTGTTGGTCTTCGAACAAAGGCTACTCTTGCACACACACACACACAGATATTTGTGTGTAATATGTGTGTATATATATATATATATGCATATGGATGTAACCTACACCTTCTCTCTCTCTATCTATACATATATATGTATATATACACATGTGTATAAATAAATAAGTATATATATATATATATATACATGTATTACACACACACGAATCAGGTCATGAGTACGGGCTTGTGGCAGTCCTGCTAGCTGCTAACTCGACCAAGTAGCCTTGAGCCAATATGCAAGCCACGGTCTAGGGTTCAGGGTTCCTGACCACCACCACCGACAACAACAGCACCACCACTACCATTCTCTGGCCAACACTCTAGGATCAAGCTAATGGATTCGCTGCTCTGAGGTGAAGTGGCCAGGCAGTTCGCCATCAGCAACCCCAGCGTGGGCAATGCGGTGGACCTGAACCTACAGAGCCCTGACAGCCATTGCTCTTCCCGGCTCAGCGGTGTTGGAGTAAGGCGTCCAAACATAGTGTGGGGTATGCAGCAGCCGCAGTTTAAAAGTTTCATAGTGTTTCGGTTGGAGCTCCGACATCACGCCATGACGCGAAGATCTCATGAACGGGCATTGCGGCATCGGAAGTTGTGGATAATACTACGGAGCCTCGGGACTTATCGAATTAAAGGCTTCGCAATGAGGCCTTCGACCATCTTCCCGTCTATGTCCCGCCTTTGAAGTCTTGGCGCCTGGTCCCACAAACCTAGTTTCCCCAAGTGGCAGCCCAAGCGATGGCCCTCCCAACCAGGATTGCCAAGTGCCCCAACCCTGAAGCCCTGAATTCCCCATTGAGCCTTAAAGCCTAAAGCCCTAAACTCCCACTTGACCCCTGGTCCCAGAGTCTTAGCATGGCCCAACCCTGGGCCAGCATTTAAGCTTTGTAGGCTTTCCCCTAAATCCTAAACACCGCACCCCCAAAACCAAAAAGCCGGTTTCGGTTTAGGAACCCGGCGAAGTCAGGATTGTGAAGTTCCCCAAGTCGGCAGACAATCTTTGGCTCGTGTCGAACTCCCTGCGCTACCAAGTAGCCAAACAGCTGAGCACCTGTGCCGCAGATTTCGGGATTTTGTGGGGCTTTTAGCCTATGAGTTCACCATAGAAGTGTTTTTAGGCATTGACATATACCTCAGTGTGAAAAATGTCCATTCCAAGGCCACGTAAGACTAAGGCCCAGAACTTGTAGCAGCAAACATCAGACGGGTACAGCTGCCAGTGGGGAGGTAGTGATGGTGGTAGCTAAATCCAATAATGCCAACTTACCCAGAATGCAAGTGGGAGTTTCCGAAAATTAGGGGTACCCTATTCATGGGGTCCTTATAACAAGGATGCTACTATTTAGGGTACTATATTGGGGTCCCCCGTATTCCGAAACTCCCAAGTCAGTCTGGATTTGGGTGCATTTTCTTAGTCATTCCTAGTTTCGCCATGTGGGTGGTTGTCAAAATTAGGGTCCCTTTTTGGATACCCTAAATATTAGGTGCCGTACTATATTAGGGATCCAAAAAGGGACCATAATGTTGACAACTACCCATATTCGTATCTACAAGGAAAGCACTCTAGGGTCTCTAGGCCGAAGCGTTGGCCGATGGATTTCTGCTTGAGCTCTTAGGGTATGAGCCTCAACATGATCAGGGGTAGTTCTCCTTCTTTGCAGTTCCCATGTATCCGATTTAACTAAAGGCTGCAACCACCCAAGCCGATTTGAATTCGTGAGTCGCCTCTTCTGCACGAAGGATTCTACTGTTGAGAGGTTGATCCCGCAGTCCACACTTGCAGGCTGTAGTGTGTAGGACTTTGCACGAATACTTGCCTTGGTTCGATCTGGCTTGAGAGTTAGGGTTTGGGTTTTTGGGCTTTGCGGCCCGGATGATTTGAAATTCGAGGGCTCGGACGGAGAAGCTTGAAGTGGGGCCCTCGGCCCCTAAACAGTCCCTAAACCCAAAGCCCTAAGCCCTTGACATCCCTAAACCCTCAAACCTCCCTGAGCCAGAGCAGGCGACAACCAAACCAAAGCCAACCTGGTCATCGCCTACCAGTTTCAAGGCTGAGCTGGTTCTTTCTAGGGAAGCGGGGGGAGGAGCTTATTGGGACTACTATAGGGGACCTTAAGGGACTAACTATCGTAGGGATCCATTCCTAAACCCTAGACCCTGAACCCAAAACTCTAGACCTGAACCGCTTCAAGTCGGGGAGCGGTGGAACTGGGCGGAAGGGGAGGCTTAGGATGCACGCACTGTCTGGTACTGCCACATCTGTGCATGTACATGCATATCGTAGACAGACAGGTAGATGGATGGATTGATCGATGGAGGGATGGATTGCTGGCTAGCTGGCTAGCTGGCTGGCTGGCTGACTGCATGGATGGAGGGAAGGATGGATGGATGGATGGATGGATAGACGGATACAGATACATGGATAACACTGATGCATGTATGCGTATCGTTTTTGAATGAGAGTGTGTGTAGTGAGTGTGTGTGTATATACATATTACACCGACAAAAAGTTACGTAAGTGTGTGCTCACATTGCATTGTGCATGTGTGTTCTTGATGTCTATGTATCTGGTCAATCAGCCCTCGCGTTCAGATACGTGTATACTTGAAGGTCTTCATAAGGTACACATAGATGGGTAGGAAGGTGCTGCGGGTACTTGGCTGGTTAGCCAGTTGGTTACCCGGCTGGACGACTGAGTACACATGAGTACACACATACATTCACACATGCATGTGTATGTATGTGCAAACAAAGATACGATTTGGCGATCTGCTGTTCGATGTACACCTGCATGGACCCTAAACCTTAAACCCTAAACCCTAAACCCTAAATCTGCATCATACATACATACATTCGGGCTGAGTGCTGCCGGATTTCCGGCTCTTCTGCCACCTTCGAGCTTTCAGTTGCTATGCGACTACCGACTGCAGTTTTGATGTTTGTTTGTGTCAGTGCTTCTAATGGAATCTAGTGATGGTGATAGCTAGTAGCTAGACATGGTGTGAAGAATAGTAGCAAAAAAGGGTGTCAGTTAAACCGACAGTTCAGCGCCATCCTCCCGGCAGCATAACGACCATTCGCAATAAAGCATGACAGCTGCAGTGACGATAACACTACCAGTACCTGAGAGGGTGAGGACGACGATTCGGGCATCATAAGGACACGAAGGGCACAGTTAGGAACAAGGGGGGTTTAGGGTTTAGGGTTTCGGGGTTCCTGAAGTCCAAGACGAAGTAGCTTCGGGCTGAGGCAGTTGACTTCTACAAGGCCCTTATATGAGGTGCCCCTTATTTTCAGAAGCCCCGTTGAAAGCCAAATGAATACCCTTGCAAAGCCTTATGCTGCATACGAACCTTGTGCACGTAAGCCTAATTTCAAAGAGCCTGCCTAAACCCTAAACCCTGAAAAGAACCTAAACCCCTAAACTCTAAACACCTAAACCCCTAAACTAAACTCTAAGACCCTAAGCCGCAGGCAATCTCACCACGACTGGAAGGGGTCTTGGACGTACCCCGCCTGTGGCCCTCAGCAGCGAGCAGGCACCCCTCCTACGGTTCAGGGATTCGGGTTTAGGGTTATAGCAGGATGTAGGGTTTCTACATTAGGAGTTACTAGTAGACATTTTGTATGAGGGGTTCAGGGTTTAGGGTTGAGGGTTATAGCAGAATGTAGGGTTTCTATATTAGGAGTTACTATGAGACATCTTGTATGAGGGGTTTAGGGCTTCGGGTTGGTTGGGATTTGTGTGTCGATGTATGGTGTTGAAAGGTCGTTTCAGGGTTTGGTGTAGGGTTCGGTGCGTGTGGGTTTAATGTAAGGGCCTGAATGAGTCGAACAGGGTTTTGGGGCTTCCTTATTAGAGGTATAGTATACAGTAATATACCCCCCGAAACCCTAAGCCCTAAACCCTAAACCCTTATTATAGGTATAGTACAATATACCCCAAACCCTATTTTTTCATTATTCAGACATTAGCTTGAGGCTTTCGGGCTCCGGGCCTTGAGCAGAGTGCGTGAAGAAGGCAATAGACAAATCTGAGGCCCGGAATTCTACCGGTCTAGGGTTCAGTGATGTTTAGGGTTTGGGGGTTAGGGTTTAGAGTTTAGGGGTTTAGGGTTCAGGGTTTAGGGTTGAGTGATGTTTAGGGTTTAGGGTTGAAAAGGAAGCCTTGAACCCTAAGCCCCGAAGACTGAACCCACTAATGTAGGAACCTGATTCAGAAACCCTGGTTCTTTATTAGGGCTCCTACTATTTCGGGGTCATAGGGCCAGGGTTTCTTGATGAGGTTCCTACATTACCGTCGATTCTTCCTGAAGGTGCGGTTGATTCAAGGGGAGAGGGTGCCAGGGAACCTTGCCGAGTACCAGATGGAGGTTCACAAGGTCACTAACCCCCCCTACTTAAAGGATCATGGGACTTAGTAACTAGGGTGATTAATGAAGGTAACTATACTAATAACCACTTATAACCCCCAGTCAGGGTACTTATAACCTTACTTACTAAGTCCCCTGATCCTCCAAGTAACCCCCGCCCTAAGGACCAGAGCTCAACTATCAGATGCCCCAGTTTCATACATGTTTTGGCAGAAGGCCCAGAAGTTTTAATTAGGGTGTAGGGTAGAGGGTCCGTATGTCATGCGGAGAAAGAGCCATTGCATTTAAAAAAAAGAGGACGTATGATGTATGATGCTTCAGTTCGGCCTCAGTTTCGGCTCTGGGTCACTAGATGTCTGTATCGTCATAAGACGTGATCCTGGCAGTAGGGGTACTTGGAGGTGCAGGGGACTTCGTAAGTAGGTTATAAGTAGGGCTATAATTGGGGTAACTCCATTTGGGGTACTTATAACTCTACTTATGACCTACTTACTAAGTCCCCTGCCCCTCCAAGTAGTGCAATCAGTAGCCGACAGAAACACGCCTGGCCTGGTACCAACAGAAACAGACCGATGCAGTGTCCGTGGCTGTGTTGGCCGGAAGGCAAGACTAGCGAGCGTTTAACCCTTTGAAGAACAGTGTTCAGGTACAGACGCTCGCTGAAGCCCTGCAGAACACCTCCTTCGAAGGCAAGCTGCAAGCTGAGGGCGTAAAGGGTTGCTGCTAGTACGGATCCTGATGGTAAGTTTTAGTCTCTTGGGATTTATAGAACCCTACCTGAATAGACAGGTCAGCCTTTTTGCAACCAGGGAAACTCAGCAACCAAGATAGAAACCCTACAAACACTGGGGTCCTGAAGATTTCGTCATGGTATTCCGTTGTAGCCGCTATACAGAATACAGTGCGATATATCAGTATATCCCGACAACCCTGTAAGTATTCAGGCCCTATACGACCACTCTTTGACAGGCGAGGCATCCATCGACGTTCCTTGTGGGCTTCAGACCCAGCTGCTGGTGGATTCGTCGGGACAGGCACGAGCACAAAGCAGGTCAGAGCGGGTTTCTTGAAATGTGAGGACTCGATGTTTGCTTAAGAAACCTCTGAGTCGAGCTGGAGGTTAGGACTCAATGTTTAGGGGTCCTTGTAAGAAGGACCTTACAGTAACAATGTTTGTGATTCATATTGGAGGACAACCGCCATGTCGGAGTCTACGAGCATCCTGCGTTGAACTTCGGGCATTGGCCACCATTGGCTTTAGGATTTCGCAGGACGACTTGGAGGGAAAAAGAACCACGGCGTATACAGGAGCCTGAGTGCTTCTGAATACTATTCCTTAGGGTGCCTGATGATGATCATGGCACAATATACTCAAGATCCCTATTCTAACTATGAAGGCCCTATATTACGAGGATGGTGAAGCTCGGCTCTTGAATCATTCGCTTCTGCCGTGACATGCTACCAAAGTTTTTCTCTCACCCATTAGATCGAGAAGCCTTGACTCAAGATGCTAAACTTCCTCAAACTAGCATGCATCGCATGCCACAGTCCCAGGGAAGGTGTTAGTCCCAGGCTGGCTAGAGCTAGATGTATCAAACTGGGAGGGGGGGGGGGGGGGAGGGGGGGGGGGGGAGGGGGGGGGGGGGGGGGAGGGGGGGGGGGGGGGGGGTTTAGGTTTTAGGGTTTAGGGGGGCGGGGATGAGTTGTCTTCATGGGCCGCTCACTTGGATGCTCGGCGGTAGGGGCCGATCATGTCGCACTGATATGAACGCAGGTGGCGGCGATGGGCACCCACTCGTCATTGAGCGCCTGGTCTGCAACTGCTTTCAAAGCGGTTTGCACAAGAGATATTGGCGACAGTTTAGCACTCGGTAAGGCCATCGTCGGCGTCGTCGTCTTTCTCGTCAACGTTTTCGTCATCAACAGCAGCATCTTCTTCTTCATCATCATCGTCCTCGTGATCGCCATCATCAGCATCATCAGCTTCATGCTAGTCAGCAGTATGTTTTGCATTGCTGAGCGCTGCACTCACCGGCGTCAGTGTCGTCATCGTCGCTCTTATCATGATCCAGAAAAGCATAGTCATCAACAGGTTGGTGCGCATCTTCGTCGTCTAAGCCCGCACACTCCCAAACTCCCAAACCTTAAGCCCGGAATCCTGACCCTAAGCCGCTGATTCTTCCGCTCATGCCATCCCTAAGCCCCTTTTTTTATAGCAGAGTTTCAGAATCGATCTCTACAAGGGTCAGTAATGGGTCTTTGAGGGCTACTATACGGGTCCTGGGCCTTGACTATGCACATTAGCTTAACCTCTGAACCCTTATCACTGAGCCGTCTGAGAAGTAAACCCAGCCCCGAAGTCCTAACCTAATTTACAATGCCCCGAACCCTCAGCACTCAAGAACTACATTCAATAAGAGTCGCATGTCTTTGCTCATCTTGAGCCCCCTAAACCGTCAGGCGCAGCCCCAAACAACAGTCAGCAACACGAAAACAGACCTAGCCCCGAGACCCAGCCCAGCCAGCGCGGTTCGATCAAAACTGTTGCGCCCAAACCCGTAACAAATTCTATTAAGCTCTAACCCTTAGAGACGTAAACCCCAGCAAGAACGATCAAACCCTGGGACTTAACCTATCCATGCTGTGCCCTAAACCCTGACCACACCCTAAGCCCTAAATGCTAAGCCCTGAAAAACATAAACTCTGAACCCTGCACCCTGAATCCCTAAACCCAAAACAAAACGAATCCACAAGTGCCCCACTGTCCTGGCTTTGTAGCCTCTTCGCAGACCGCAAGGGATGGGAGAAAAGGAGCTCAAAAAAAAAAAAAAAAACGAATCCCAAGCCACGGGCCCCCAAACCCTACAGCGCCAGGCCTGACCTTGTCTTCTGAAGCTGGTTCTGTGCTGCCCTCCTGGTCAATGGTGGAAGACTCGGCTTGCAATATAGGGGCCTTAATAGTTGCAGATACTGTTTTGGGGGTTCTTGGTTGTTAATATAGTATAATCTACCCCCCCAGCTCCCCCCCCCCCCGCAAAAAAAAAAAAAACACACTAGTGCAATTATGAAGGCCCCTATATTAGGCTTCTGGGTGCTCCAGAGCTTTGGTATAAGGTATTCAGTCTTGTTGCCAAAAGTATGCATTTTTCTGGTAGCTATGGTGTTCTATGCTCCCAAAGAAACCTTGTCTGCTCTCCTGCCCTAGCCACAAAGCCTTGAAGCAGACCCGCTCCGAAAAATCCTTTACATCCTAGACCCTATAAACTCTCAACCGGTAGACTCCGAAAGCCCTTCCTGCACAGTGGCCGTAAGGGAATGGAGAAAGTCCCATTGCAACGAAAGCACAGACTGCTAGACCCAAACCTCACATTATGCCCCTGAGTTACGGGTGTACGGTTAACTGGTTAAGTATTGATTAGGGGGCGACTAGGGGGGCAGGGTTTTGAGTCTAGTTTTTGCGGCGTTGTGCAAATTCCTGAGATGCTCCACCCCAACCCGGCAGATTGCAAGAATCCCTGCCCCCTGCCCCCTTGCGTCCTGCCCTTCCCTGCTTGCCCTGCCCTGTGCCCTTGCTGCTAGAACGGAAGAAACGTGCGATGGCATGAGTTTAGGCTTCACACCCTGAAAGCAAACGGTTTGGGTGGCTTGGCCGCCTTGTACGGCGTCGGGCGGGAAAGAAAGAAGGACGAGCCTGCTGTAGACAAGCTTTCACAGCTCCTCGCCACAGTACGATGCAATCGACACAACCTTGCAGCCAGATACTCTCGCTTACGCGCTATTCCACGACAAATCCTAAACCCTAAACCCTAGCCCTTGTTATAGGCCGGTGGCTGCAAGCCCTGCCCATCCCTGGCAGCCCGGCTACAGGGCGTGGAGGCCTCGTTCCGCATATCGGCTGTCGGGGGGTTTAGAGCTTGCTAGGGTTTTTAGGGGTTTGGGGGTTTAGGGTTCCTTAGGGCTTAAGGTCGAGGGTTGAGGTCGGTTTCGGATTTCGCGGTTAGGCCCGGTGTCAAACGGGTGCCGAGTTGATCCTTCTAATCTTGCAGGTGTGGGGTTCAAGTTCAAACTTGAATCCTCAAAGCAAGCTGTGTTTGGCCCTTACACCCTGACCTACCCCCTTATGCCAGCCTCAGCGAGCCAACGCTCTGTTAAGCTTCGCATAGGAAAGCGGAGCCGAAGTCACAGCGAACACCAGAACTGGGAGAATCTAGGGATTCCGACTGACGGCCTCTTAGGTATGAGGCATGGTAACAGGCATGAATACTTACATTGGCTTTGGAGGATGACTTACACCATTGAGTAGCTTAAAGCATCCGAGGGAGTACTAATCATTGCTGTTGCTCCAGGCCGCTGTAGAGTAGACTTCGAAAAGCTGTATATCAAAACAATCAATAAACCTTGTAGGATGTTTTTATCACAGCATACTCTCGTGCACGATTGTACAAGTTGGTATTAATATACAAGTCCCTAACCCTAACCCGAAAATTCTAAAGTCAATGCACTACTATAGGGGCCTTGATAATTAGAATAGGGTTTTGGGGTATCTTATCTTATTATTATAATAAGGGCCCCTTTATGACTCCAAACCGCAAAGCCACTCGGGTCAGGAAACAGCTGTGGAAGCCTGCCCCGTCTCCTTCCAAGTGGCCAGCGAAAAGGCGCCCTTGGGCTTAAGGCTTTGAGGGTTTAAGGGTTTCAGGGTTTAGGGCTTTGAGGGCTTTAGGGTTTAAGGGTTTAGGGCTGTGAGGGTTTAGGGCTTTGAGGGTTTAGGGCTTTGAGGGTTTAGGGCTCTGAGGGTTTAGGGCTTTGAGGGCTTAAGGGTTTAGGGTTGCAAGGGTTGAGGGTTTAAGGGTTTAGGGTTGAGGGTTTTAGGGTTCAGGGCTTAGGGTCTAGGGTTGGGGTTAGGGGCTGAAGGGCCCTGAACCCTACACCTTAGATCAATCTGTCGGGCCTGAGAACCTTAAATCCTAAACCTAATCCACAGGCTGCAACAGGACGTAAGTAAGACATAAGTTGGGTACGGCCCCCACTCAGTATGTAATAGTTGAGTAATATGCATCATATAGATATACTAGGACCTTAATAGTAGCCCTATTATAGACTCTTACTGTATGGGGGCCGTACCTAAGACATAAGCGTTACACATCCGAACTAGCCGATCCCGAACGAGTCTCACGAAGACTGGGCCTCAGAAACCCTGCTCCGGGAAGAACTCTTAGAGGCCCTTACTGTCCAGCTGAGTGATCCTAATACTGCTGATGGGCAAAATCCTGCATTACCCTTTATAAGGAATATACCATGGTTCCCATGGTTTAGAGCCCTTACGGTCATGCAGGATTTTGTCCATCAGCAGTATGGGAGTTTCCGAAAATAAGGGGTACCGTATTTTGGGGTCCTTCTAGTAAGGACCTTACTACTTAGGGTACTATATTAGGGTCCCCTGTTTTCGAAAACTCCCGTATCAAGGTGCTTGAAGAGAAAGGGCTCATCAACCAGGGGTCTGGAGTATGGTTCAGGCGTAGTGTAGGCATTGTTTAAGAGCACCGCCCCCTAAACTTCAAGCCTGAACCGTGTAGGAAGGCGAGGCAAGTTGCTGTTATTTCCGGGCTTCGTTCAATCCAACTTCGTCTTCAAGCCAAGTCCGAGAGATACCGCCCGCAGACAGTTAGAACTAGCGTAAAGTGTGCTCTTAGAATGTGTGGTCGTGCGGGGCTGACAGGCATGCCGTGTCGAACCGTGTCGGACGACCATAGGCGTCCCTAAACCCCAAACCCCTTCGGACGTGAAAACGTTTATGCTGAACAAACTCTAGTCTGATTCTTAAGACCCCAAGAATACTTAAAGGATCATGGGACTTAGTAACTTTGAAGGGCTCCTAAAAGGGCTCCTATAAGGGATCTATAGGGGTTTAAGGTACTTGAAGGATCATGGGACTTAGTAACGAGGGTGACAAAGAGGGTAACTACACTTATTATTACTGAAAGCTTATAATTACTTATAGCCCCAATTAGGGGACTTATAACCTTACTTCCTAAGTCCCCTGATCCCCCGAGAGTATGCATTACGCAGAGAAGATCCAAACCGATGCGCTAGTCCGGTAGCCTGCCAAGTTTTGGAGTTTGGTTTATGAGGGCTTTAGGGTTCATAGGGTCTAGGGGTCTAGGGGTTTAGGGTTTAGGGCTTCAGGGTTTATAGGGTGGAGGGGTTTATAAGGGCTTTAGGGTTTATAATGTCTAGGGGGGAGTTGGGGTCTATAGAGTTGAGGGTTTAGGTTAGGGTGTTGGAGTTTGGCGTTTAGGGTGTATAATGTCTAGGGGGGAGTTGGGGGTTGTAGGGTTGAGGGTTTAGGTCAGGGTTTTGGAATTTGGAGTTTAGGGTTTATAGGGTTTAGGGGGGAGTTGGGGGTTGTAAGGTTGAGGGTTTTGGGTTTAGGGGGAGTTAGGGTTTAAAGGGTTGAGGGTTTGGGTTAGGGTTTAGGGTTTCTGGGTTCTCCTTCCCGAAATGTCTTGGACATCGTGGAAGACCGTGAGCTCCTGAACATCTAAACCTGTTATCCGAGTTATTGCAGAGATCGGGGTTTAGGGTTTTGGGTTTAGAGTTTAGGGTTGAGGGTTTTGGGTTTAGGGGTAGATCTTATGCAAAATTTGGGGTCCGGATGACCCTCCAGTTGAGACAATCTTGAGGCATCAGCTGCGGCCGTCTGACGAGATACTAGGATTGTAGGAGCCCAGCGAGGCCCATGCTACTGGTAGAACGCAATATAGGAATTTCATGGGAATCCTTCAAAAGGAGCCCTGAAAGGACCCCATAAGGCCTAAAAGGAATCTGGGGTTCCTGTAAAGGGGAACCTAGGCTTCCTTTAAAGGGAACCTAGGACCCAGAGTTCCTCCAAAGGGGCCCTCAAAACCCATGACTCTTCGGGCCGTATGAGGTGGCTCCCACGCCGGTGGGCAGCGAGAGCTCCAGTGCTTCCTACAGCATCATGGGCATCTACCTAGGCTGGATGGGGGCAATATAGGGGCTTCATGTCCGTGAATAGTAATATTAAGAATAATACTAGTAATAATAATCATAACAATAAGTTATCATAATGATATTAATAATCGCAATAATAGCATAGGGGCTTACATAACTACCAATACTATTTCGGGGGGGCGGTTGCTTAGAAAACTAGAGTATAACGGGCCATAAATACCTAGGCTGGATGACGGTAGGGTTCGGGGTTTAGGATGGTTCAGGGTTTAGGGCTGGATGAGAGTAATATAGGGCCCCCTAAACACTTAGCCAATACTATTTTTGGGGGGAGTATAATGGCCCCAAAACCCTATTCTAATTATTAAGGCCCGTGTGTTAGGGTGGGTTTGGGGCTCAGGGTTAATTGTGGGGTTGAGGGAGGGTATAGGTTGTGAGGTTGAGCCCTGAACCTTATAAGCCGTACCACCCTAAACCCAGCCTTTCATCACTTTTGGGTTGAAACCCCTAAATGCTCTGCCCTGAACCCCTAAACCCTTTTCCTCATAACCCTACTTGGAGGATCAGGGGACTTATCATGTAATGTTACAAGTCTCCTAATTGGGGTTGTAAGTATTCATAAGTATAGTTACCTTCTTTTCTAACCCTACTTACTAAGTCCCATGAGCCTTTAAGTATGGGACTCAGAGCTGCAAGATACCGTCCCCAAGCCCGATACCCGAATTCCTAAACCCTAGACACATAGGGTTCTTACGATTTCCGATTTACGGCTTCGGCTTCGTAACGTTTCAGAGTTGGGGCTTGGGGTTCCAGAAGTTTGGGTGGTTGTCAAGATTATGGTCCCTTTTTGGGTCCCTGTTTTAGTATGGCACCTAATATTTAGGGTACCCCCAAAACGAGACCCTGATGTCGACAACCACCCATTTGTGTTCAGGGCAAGATAGGGCTGAAAGATTTGGCACTTCTAAGTCTGCTTCGGCTTTGGGAGGTGCTAGAGTCGTGACAGCCAAGATTCGGGCTTAGGATTTAGGATTTTAGGGTTTAGGCTTTAGGAACTTAGGGTTTAGGCTTTAGGATTTAGCATTTAGGATTTAGGAATTTAGGGTTTAGGAGTTTAGAATTTAAGATTTAGGAATTTAGGGTTTAGGAGTTTAGAATTTAGGATTTAGGAATTTTAGGCTTCAGGATTTCGGGTTTCGGATACGGTTCAGCAGGGGTAATAAAGGCTTTGAGGACGAAGAGGGCCCCAGCCCTGAAGCCTGAGTGCTGACCTGAATCGCCAGCAGGCCAGCACTATATGGAAGTTTCCGAAAATTTGGGGTACCTTATTTTAGGGTCCTTATAATACGGATCCTAATATTTAGGATACTCTATTAGGGTCCCCTATTTGCGGAAACTCCTATATCATTCCGTGTGTGTAGCATAGGGGGTCGGAATAGAAGCTACTGTTGATGATATAAATCCTGCATTACCTTAAGGACCCTAGACTATGGGAATTGTGGTATATTCCTTATTATGGGTGATGCAAGGTTTATATCATCAACCGTATACCATTCCGTGTGTGTAGTATAGGGTGTCGGAATAGAAGCTACTGTTGATGATCTAATAAATCCTGCATTACCTTAAGGACCCTAGACCTATGGGAATGATGGTATATTCCTTATTATGTGTAATGCAGGATTTATATCATCAACCGTATATCATTCCGTGTGTGTAGTATAGGGGGTCGGAATAGAAGCTAGGAGTGGACATCTCATAGAGATCTTGGACACGATTTGGATGTCCTATCTCGATGCCTGAAGTCCTCCGCAGGTGTTGTTTACACCATTGGGAGATTCCTGCGCAACTGGGAAGGCATCTTAGGCTTTCTGTCATTCGAAAACCCCATGCAACAGGGGGCAGCGGTGGTGCGATAATGCCGATTACCGTAATTCCCAAAGACTCTAGACCCCAGATCCTTAAACCAACAACATTAACTCCAAAAGCACAAAGCGCTATGGGGTTTTGTGGATGGGGCGCAGTTTCAGGCTACGTGCGTCCGTGCAACGCTATACGGTTCTATTTTCAAAAGTAGGGTTGAGGGGATTTGTTCCATACCCCATGAATAGGGCTCAGGGTGTAATGTACTCATATGGGAGTTTTCGAAAATTAGGAGTACCGTACTCTGGGGGTCCTTGTAATAAGGATTCTACTACTTAGGGTACTATATGTTTGGGTCCTATTCTCGGAATCTCCCCTTTACCGGAAGGTTTGCAATTCGGAATCTAGTGGTCACTCTTCGGGTGCTACTTTGGCTGCAAACTGAATCCTAAGTCCCCTCAAGACATTGAAGCCTCAACAAAAGTTCTAAACCGTCGATCACACGCACACTAAATCCCAAACCATAAGCCCTTCATTTAAAGCCAGAGCCGGAGCATCTATGCGACCCCTTACAGCGTATGGGACGTAGCTGAGGGTCCGTAGCGCAGACAGCTACCAAGCCTTAACTAAACTCGAACTGACCAGGGAGCCAGACATCCTAAACCCTTGGCCCTAGACTCTAAAGGGAACTCCAGAAAGTTGGAATATGGTTTCAGGGTAGGATCCTTATAATTTACCATAAAAGGGTTTAGGATAACCATATTCCAACTTTCTGGCTTTTACTTTATGAGGGTTTTGGGGTTTGGGTTATTTACCTGCGATTTGGGGTTTAGGGTTTAGGTTATTGAAGGTGGGGGCATTCAGGGCATTCAGGGTTTAGGTTTTTTCATTACATCTGCATGACGGTTCGCATTCGCAGCTGTAAGTATTTCATTCATATAGGGGCCTAAATAGTTACCAATACTATTTTGGGGGCTTCCTCATTAAAAGTCTAGTATAATGGGCCCAAGAACCCTATTGTAATTATTAAGGCCCCTGTATTACTGCTTTTTCGGAGCTTGGTGGACTCGTGCGCCAGACCTTAGGCATCGGCGGCTTCGGGTGATACAAGACCTTTTTCATCAGGTGTAATTCATCGGATGTCGAATGTCGTGGACTGCCGCGACATTTTGTAGGCCGTCGGCGTGGCCGTGGCTGTCCGAAGAATGGCTGAGAGACTTCGGGAAGACAGGTCTTCAACGCTCTCAAGGAGGCATGGCTTCAGCTTCAGAGTGCCTAGCCTAGAAGACAGAACTTGGCCCCCGCCTCGCGATGAAGAGGAACATGGCCACAGAGCTTGTGCATCTCCTGCCGAAGGGCCGTAGGAGCTCTTGGCACGGCAGGATTCCATACTTACAGGTACTTAAAGGATCATGGGACTTAGTAACTATGTAGGGTTATAAATAAGGTAACTATACATATAAGTACTTATGAACGTATAACCTTACTTACTAAGTCCCCTGATCCTCCAAGTAGCTGCTGTGACAAATCCTTGCAAAGCCATTTATAGTAGGCTTCTGCGCTGCAAAGCGCAGATACTTGGGATTTGCGAGGCATGCGGCGAGTGACTCCCTACATCTGTCCGTCGTAGGAGGTCGGCACAGACATTTACATAGATCGCTTTCCCTTTCCCCATAAAATAACTTGAGCAAGGCAGCTCTATCCATCTATCTATTTTGTCTATGTATGTATGTATATTTTGTGTATTTTGCGTTTGGGGTTTGCGACTTCGGGGAGCAAGTCCAGTAGGATACGCTCTGCAGACCTTTTGCCGAGCCCGACAAGCCAGACTCCCATACCCTCCAACTACCCGGTAATCCCTCATTATACTCAGAGCCTCACTATTTCGGACCATAATGGCTCGAGTAAGGGCACTTTGGGACTCCATTGCATAATGTATTGTACTGTAATGCAACATACCGTAGAACACAAGATGATACGACATAACACCCTTACCCTAAACGCTAAACCCTAAGCCTTGGGTCCTGGCCCGGACTCCACGGAAACTGTGCCGAGGCCTCGTGTTCCAGGATGCCTCCAAGCGGGTGATCTACGAGGAGATGAACGACACGGAGCTGCTGCAGGCGGTAGTACCCAGATTACCCAGTCTGGGCCGGCATATGGGATTTTGGAGCCTTATTTTGGGGTCCCTTTAGTAAGGATCCTACTGCTTAGAGTACTATATCAGGGTCCCCATTTCCGGAAACCCCAGTATATACATCAAGCTTGATTATGGCGGCACGGGTTAAAATGTCTTCGTCATACGTTTGTTTTGTTGTTTTTTTGGAGGGGAGGGGCGGGGGTGAGTCAACTGAAATGAAGGATCTGACTAATGGTCAATGTAGGTCTATACAATAGGGTCCCCTACTTTCTGAAGCGCCCAAATAAGAAGCATCAACTGACAGCATACTCCAAAATCATCATGTTGTTGATTATAGACCTCTTCGTGACAAAGACCGCCAGATATGCCAGATGAAAGCGTGTTGCCAGTGTTTCGAGTCCACCAGCATGGAACCTATCGAAAGTACCCATACCTTCACAGTTTTCCGTCTATGTGCGTGCGACGCTTCACTTGCACATGCGGGTTACGACACAATCAATGTTGGCGAGAAGGTCGTGCTGCAGAAACTCATAGTTTTCGTAGCTCCGACACAACTTCCTTGGAGGCGATAGGTACTGTTGTCGTGGACAAGTTAGTCGATTCTGGTAGTTAACTACACCAATAGAACCCGATCCTTTTTTTAATGTTGGATTCATTGAGTTCCCTTTAAAGCTGAGCAGGGAAAGGGAAATAGTCGTTTTGTAAGGGGTCTCCTTGGGAACAGTGGAAGTGTTGTTGACAAGATGGCAAGTACAAAATGGACCAAGGGTCTTGCACTGTTGTCGCGAGAGAGGTGCCTTCTAGGCTCCACACATGGGTAGTTGTCAAAATGATGGTCCCTTTTGGGGTCCCTAGTATAATACGGCACCCGCTATTTCGGGTACCCAGAGGGGGACCTTTTATTTTTTACAACTACCCACATGTTTTCCCTGGCGCCGTTTAGGGTTCAGGGTTTAATGTTTCAGCTTCAGGTTTTACCAGCACCCCCCAAGTCCTCTCTGTAGAGCCCTGATGGCCCTAATTGCGGGTACTTGGGGTACAATAGAGGGGTGGTTGGAGGGTGCTGGTATAAGGTTCAGAGGGTTTAGGCCTTAGAGGTTAGGGTTCCGCGTTGAGGGATCCTGGGAGGTCCTTCGACAGCCCGATATCATGTTTTTGGCTGCTGCCGGAAGCCATTCATCCGTTGAAGGTAGAGGGTCTGAATACTTGGTAAGATAAACACCCTCATAGTCTCAATACAATTAGAGCACGGGATACCTCAAATGCCAAAACTATTCGTTAGTAGAGGCTTATCTATTATCTTAGTGGCTGTAAAACAAACTTTTCAACTTTTGCCGGGAATGGGTTGTATGATGCCTAGGATAGCAATAAGAGAGGGTTGCTGGGGGGGTTAGAGAGGTAAAGAAGGGGATGGGAAACTAGTAGAGGTGATTCTCAAGGTCTTGTTTTGGGTTTTTAAATGGGGGTGTATGGGTTTGAAATAGGCCGCATAGCTGTAGTGCTCGAACGTAGTCTGACGACGTCACAACAAGCCTTGAACTTTACCCCTCCTCCCTAAACCCAAAATGTATATCCTTACACCTTCAGACACCTAAACCCTGGAAAGCTGAAGCCCATCACCCTCAACCATGGCACCACCTTAAACCCTATCGTCCCAGATCCCTACTAACTACAGACTCCCATCACCAGTGCCATAGGCCTTCAAGCTTCGTAGTCCACCCACCCTAAAGCCTAAAACCGTAACCTCGACCCTAATAATTTGAACCCAATGACACTAGACCCGAGAGGCTAACAGCTGAATGCCACCACACTAATCCCCAACACCCTAAAACCCTAAACCCTAAAACCCTAAGCCCTAAACCCAAACCCTTAAATCCTGCCCGCGACTTCATCGTCTTCTTCAACGACATGGGCCGGCCGCTGCCTGAGGGTTTTTTAGTTTTAGGTAGGACCCTAAGACCCGGTTGGTTTCCCTCCCTAACCCCGCATGACTTGTGCTTGAGTTGTTGGCAGCTCAGTCAGGCGGTGCCGGTTCTTCGTGAGCCGGGCACCAGCCGATTGAGCTGCAGGGGGTCTTCGGTGCCGGTTCTTCGTGAGCCAGGCTCCGTTGCCCCCTCAGTCTGGCGGTGCCGGTTCTTCGTGAGCCGGGCACCAGCCGACTGCGCTGCGAGCCTTTGGTGCCGGCTCTTCGTGAGCCTGGCTCCATTGCGCTCCCGGTCAGGCGGGTGCCGGCTCTTCGTGAGCCAGGCTCCCATGCCGACCTTCGGTCAGGCTTGGTGCCGGTTCTCCGTGAGCCGGGCTCCGATGCCGACCGAAAGCTCTGAGGCCTCGCCTGAGCTTTGGAGTTTTGGTCAGGCACGGTGCCGGTTCTTCGTGAGCCGGGCTCCGATGCCGATCAAAATCTTCACAGCCGGCATGATTGGCCCGAGCGTTTCGGTCAGCTCGGCCGATGCCTGGACTGGCCCATTGTGGTGTGCCGTCCGGCTGGGTTTTTTTCAGGGTGAGGCCCCAGAAACCCCCCCATTCGGATTTGGGATTGTGACCCCAGATTCACCCCCCTAAGTTTCAGGGTGTTGCGGTATTGATTCGGGTTCGGGGTGGCCTTCGAGCCTTTGGGGTTTGGTTTGGGCCTGGGGTCTAGGAGGGTGGTTTAACTTGGTGCGTCTGAGGCCTGACCATCACCGCCTGACCGTCGTGGCGCCTGGCCAGGCAGGTTTCGCAGTGAAGTCCGTTTCCAGCTTAAATTTGAAAACTGTATGGCCATTTCACTCAGGTCTGACCATTCGTAAAACTGATGATGCCCGGCACCCGTTACTTCGCATGTTCTTTCTGACTGTTGTGTCACTGGCTTAGGTCTGACTTGGACAATGCTGGCTGACGAGGGGTGCCTGGTTCCTGGCACGGTACCGCACCACAGCATTGCATCCTGATTGACTGTCTCGTTGTGTGTCTGAGGCCTGACCTTGGCTGATGTTGCGAGGTGCCCGGGGGCTTCGCCTGGGTCTGCCTCACAGTGTCGCTGGACTGAGGCCTGGCGTTGGGCATCTGATGACGAGGTGAGGTGCCCAGATTCTGATTCGCAAGCCCTTAGACTTTGCACTGTTGTTTTAAGGCCTGATCTCAGCCCTTGGGTTCGTCGGTTGATGATGCCAGGTGCCCGTTTCTGCTTCACATTGCAACATGTCATGGTGTTCCCTAGCCCGGTCTAAAATACGAGGAAGCACCATGAGACCCGCTCTAAGGCAACATCCAGGTTTCATGATGCGAGGTGCTTGGTCCTGTGTCTGATGCACTTGGGCTGGCCACACTGTTATTTGATTGAGGCCCGACCATGGCAATGGACGACGACGATGAGTTGCGTCAATATTTGGATGCGGGGCGCCCGGTGCTCTTCAGGAGACTGGTCTTGGTTCGCCGGTTAAGTTCCCCCCCCATGCGACGGAGGTTTGACTTTGGATTGGATGACGACGTGCGGTGCCCGGTTCTTCTCATGTTCCTGCATGCACTTAGTGTTTATTGTTGCAGTCCGTTTGGTTTGTCGGCACGATTTGTCGAGGCTGGAGCCTGCTGCATCCTCTTCGACTTCCTCGTCTGAGGACCGTGTGCTCCGTGCCATTGAGATGTGAACATGGTTGGCATGGATGAAGCGTGGCTTGAGCATCGGCTGTGCATGCTGCTTCTTTCTTCTCAGACTCGTCATGAGTTCATGATTTAGCATTTCCGGTAGATGACTTAGGTGCAGTCACTTCTTCAATCGTCAAAAAAATCAGCGACTGCGGATCCTAACTTAAAGAAAGCTCCTTGGATGGAGCTTCCCATCACATGTGTCACATGTGGACAGACATCTGCCTGAAACTTACACAGACTTACACTGCAGCATTCCTTCGGTAGTACACCGGGACAGATCCCACTTTTGGAGCCCAAAACCGGGTCTGTAATTGGCCGACTTAGCACCCCGCTCCCAGCTTGGAGCCTCCGAAGCCATGACATCGTCTTCGGGTTCCTCTTCTTCGTCATCGACAAGGTCATCCTCGTATTCAACCTCCTCGTCTGACAGTGACGTTCAGGAGCAGCCTGAGAGGCCTGAGTGTTAGCCGTCGTGTCGTTGACAATTGAATGATGTGTCCTGGCAGGCAGCAGCGAAAGAAGCCGAACGTTCGAAAGCGTCGGCAAAACCGCGAAAGGCTGGCCCGAGAAGCTGCCGGGAGCAGCAATGACCACCTGAGGTTGGTACCTGCTGCTGGGAGCAGCCTGAGGGAGGCTGAGAAGAAGGAGGACAAGAAAGACGAGAAGAAGTCTGAAAAGAAGGACGACAAGAAGGAGGCGAAGCTGCCTGACAAGAAGGTGGAGAAGAAGGAGGACGAGAAGAAGCCTCCAAAGGCGGAGGATGAAAAGAAGGCAAAGGAAAAGAAGGATGACAAGAAGGCTGAGGAGGCGGCTAAGAAAAAGGAAAAGAAGGATGACAAGAAGGTCGAGGAGGCGGCTCAACAGAAGAAAAAGGAAAAAAAGGACGACAAGAAGGCTGAGGAGGCGGATGACAAGAAGAAAAAGGAAAAAAAGGATGACAAGAAGGCTGAGGAGGCGGATGAAAAGAAGAAAAAGGAAAAGAAGGACGACAAGAAGGCCGAGGAGGTGGAGGAAAAGAAGAACCAGGAAAAGAAGGAAGCGGCTGAGGAGTGGGCTTTGCACCGCCGCAAGGCTGAGGAAGCCGTGAGGAACCTGAAGAGGCCTTTGACGCCTGAGAAAGGGCACGGCAAGGGCAAGAAGGGCCGGAAGGGGAGGGGGAAGGGGAAAGGAGAAGAGAAGAAGGAAAAGAAGAAGAAGGATAAGAAAAAGAAAGATAAGAAGAAGTCCAAAAAGGACAAGAAAGACAAGAAGAAAAAAAAGGAGAAAAAGGAAAAGGATGAAAAGAAGCATTTGTTGACTGATCCTGAGTCCAGAAGATATTGTGGCATGTCCTTTGAGGCTTCTTGGCTGATTTAACTCCTCTGAGTTTTCGTGGCATGTGTGAGTTCGAGCGTCTGTCGGACAGCAAGGAGCTGCTGTCGATGTACGTCTCGCGTGCCTCGGTCCTGGTCTTTCTTCGAGACTCGGTGAAGGCCGGGCTTCGTGACCTTATTAAACCCTGTGCCTGAGAAGCCAGTTCATCAATGTGTCGGCAGGGAGCACCGGACCGCTTCACGGAGGGGACGTTCAACTGTCCGGTGCCTGAGAATGCCGACCACAAGGAGACCCTGAAGCAGGCGGGAGTCTGCACCTGGCATTCTGTTGTTTTTGAATTTGTCGCAGCGCACATCTGGGCCAGGTGTTGATACACAGGGTGATACACCAGAGGGCCTACCTGAGATGGTGGGCTCTCAACAGCCCTGCGGCATTCCACAATGCAATGAGGACGGCAGGCCTCCACGAGCCTTGGACTGCATCCACTCTTGCTCCATTTCGTCATTATGCTACATTTCGTGTTTTCCGTCATTGACATTGAACGTCATCTCACTGAGGTGCCTGACATCTATGACCTCTCAGCTCCTGGCAATGGGCCTCCTCCTCCTCCACCACCACCACCGCCTCCGCCAGCGACTGACCCTCCGAAGGGAAAGGGCAAGGCCGGCAAGGCTAAGGGGCCTGAGCCCAAAAAAGGCGGCAAGTCCGGGTAGGCCAAACCCTAAATTCTAAACCCTATCTAAACCCTACATGTGTCAGCCTGATCTACCTGGCCATTCCGCCTGATTTTCATGCCTCCGTCTCCTGGGGTGCCCTCTAAATGGCGGGCCCACTGCAACAGCTTGATCTCCGGGGTGCGGCGGCAAAAAGAAGAGTCGAGTTCACTGCACAACTTTGCCAGTTTGTCTTTAAAAGTTTCGTGCACAGAGCCATGACTGCTTTTGGGAAGGACTCCTCCTTCTGTTTCGTCTGGGCAGCTGCGGCCTGAGCATACCGGTGCCCCTGCAGTGCCTGGAATCGGAAATCCATGAACATCTGGTTCAGGTGCTTTCGTGATCATCTTTCACTTTGCCTTCGGTTCCTCTGGCTTTGGACTTAAATACCCTGCCTCCCATGACTGCCCACTTGCGACACGACAGGTCTCGGATGCCTGACCGTGTGGACGAGCTGCCGTCGTTGCAGAGTCTGTGGGGGACCCGGTCAAGTGGATTCGCCAGCCTGGATTTGGGCATGTGTTTGATGCCATGCGTGCTGCCTTTAACTTTTTTCCTGTGTGCTGTGGATCAAGATCACTGTCACATGGCATGGCAAGCCAGGGTTGTGGCAGCTTGCAGGTCTGATTTATGAATGTTGGGTTAAACCCTTAGGGTAGGCCAAAACTTTTGGGGAGAAGGGCTGATCGTCGCCGCCATGGCACTCTCGGAGCAGGAGAAGGACCATGCTCTGTGGGCAAGCCTGATGCGGAGGCTTGCCATGGAGGACAGGATGAACATCAGTGCACTGCCTCGTCGCTCGGCTGAAGTGGGATGTCTGAAATGTAAACTGACCATGGCCAATGACTTCCTGCCTTACTTAGGCAGACCACCGCGGCTTGACAACCAGGTCTTTGCTTTGTCCCAGTGGTACGACGAGCATGAGGCTGAGGCCGACCGGGCAGCAATCCGGCTGCATCTTTAGTGCCCTCTGGTCCGAGTCCGATGTGAAGCACCATGCTGAAAGGCAAGGGCGAATGCTAAGGTGCACTCTGTTTTGCATGACCGTGCGCCTGACCTCCTCTGGGTTTGCTGCAAGTGCGGCGTCGACATGGCAGCCAAAGCTGAGTCTCGGCTGCAGCTACAATGACAATTAAATGTGATGTGCCAGCATGCGAAAAGTTCCAGCGGTGCATGTTGCATCCAAGGGCCTGGTCTCATTGCTGCTGCACCCGCACCCGAATGCCCCGGCGTATGCTCATCGAACCACCGTCCTTCTGACACGTGGCTCGTCTTTCAACTTTGGGGGGTATCTTTTCTGGAAGCTGTTCATTGCCTGAACTTCAGGCGAGTGGGTGTGGGACAGCAGCTTCACCAACGTCACCGCCTCCAAGTTGGTGATGAAGCACGTCAGGGAGAAACTTGTTGGCTGTATAGTAAACTTTTCCATTTTGGGGGTTCTTTATAACTAATGTAGTCGATTCTGACACTTTCAACTTTTATTCCCTGACTGAGGAAGTCTGACTGGCTTCAAACCGAGCACAGCTCATGGCGAAAAATTCGCCAGTCTGTTCGAGACCGTACAGCTGGAGAAGGCCCCCGTCCAGTGCCTGACCCCACAGACCCATGGTCTGACAATGACAACAATGACGTGTCTGAGAACGACGACACGGGGACCTTGGGGACCGTGCCTGCTGACACGGGCAGCACCAGGGCATGGGCGTCTGAGCAGCAGCCGTCGTCTGACAATCAGGAGCGGCAGCAGTGGCGGTCGTCTGACAATCAGGAGCGGCAGCAGTGGGCGTGGTCGTCTGACAATCAGCAGTGGCACGGCTCGGGCTGGCGTTGGCGATCGTGGTCTGAGTGGCAGGAGGCGGCCGACGGAGACAGCGACGAAGATTCCAGGGCATGGGCCTGACTGAGTCTGAGGCTGCCTGATGACTGAGGGGTGAGTGGTCTTCCGCCTGAGATGAAAAATGCACTTTGCAGTGCGGGCGTGTACTGAGTCACTGAGTACTGCGTCTGACATGCATTGTGAGAGATTTGCCGTGCCCGAGGTTGGGTCGGATGTCATGCTCGGCGATGGCCTCTCGCTCAGACGGGCATGTCCACATGTGCAGCTGCCTGGCCTGATACTTTTGTTTTTGTCAGGGCACAGCACGACTTCCTGGTGGCATTGGGCAGGCGAGTCTTACTTATCTTGTTCTTGATTACAAGAAGCATTTTGCATCCGGAGGAGCTGGCCTGACATTGGATTGGGAGGGATACGTCGACTCAGACCAGGCCTTGAACTCAGATGCCTTATCACTGGTCGCACCTGTCCCACTGTCTAAATTGCTGTTGCTTCCGTACTTCTCGTCCAGTTGTCGATTGAAATGAATCCTTGTCAGTTGTGTCACATGCGGACTTTCTGGCACACGTGGTCTTGGCCGAAGTTGGAATCATCTTTGCTCATGCAATGACTGCTGCTGCTGCTGCCGCCACTTGACTCCGGTGCTGTTACTGGTGCTGCTGCTTGGGGGGGCGGTCACCGGCGGACGGGGCCAAACCTTGGACCGGAAGAGGGGGCTGCACGGAACTAGTGAGAACAGCCTTTCAACTCAGACACTTGTCGCTGGTCGCACACTTGATGCTTCTGCACTTGTTGACTGAATTCAATTCCTGGACTCCTCGTTGTAACATGTTTCTGTACCGAAGCCTGATTCCGGACTTCGTGGCTCGTGCGGAATCATCTTTGCACATAGACGACTGCTTCTGCTTCTGCTGCCGCCGCTTGACTCTGCTGCTGCTTGGGGCCGGGCGGAGGCAGTTCGGGTTCGGGGCTGCGTTTGTTCTTTGTGCTGATTCGCTGACCCACCGTCACACCTGCAGGGCTACTAGCCTGCGGTCTGCCAATGGCGGCAGACAATGAGGGGGGGGGACCTGTCATTGTCCGGTGGAGTTATTGCCGGAGCATACCAGGTCATCGGAAGCCTATGAATCTGCAAGTATGGGATAAGCCTGCGGCGTGGCAGTGGCGGGACCCAGAAAGGCAGAAACTTCCGACCCCCTTCATTTTGGCGGAACCCACCTTGGCCGAGTGGGAGTGAATCTGTCTGGCATTCTCGGGCAAACACCGGTGTTTGAAAAGACCATTGGGGAGGCCGCCTAGTCGTCTGTCTGATTGACTTGCTTGCTTTCGTGGCGTGTTTTTTGTGCTGTGGCCCTTGCGGTTGGAGGCGGAATTGAGCATGCCTGGCGGGTCTACTCTTATGTATCAAACTCGATCCCAACATGTTGTAGCCATCAGGGCAGAAGCCTGCTGAGGTGAGGGGATTCTGCTTGATTGCGACCGTTTCATAATCTGCTGTCATGTCTTGCATCGTGGCCATGCATTGCTGCAATCGAACGAAATCCAGTGGCATGCAAACAAATCGAAAGCTAGAAAGATGGGTAATCGTCGCTGCAATCATTGGGTACCTTCAGTGCAGCACTTGTACGTGGAATAATAGGGTTCTACTATGCAGTCGTTATTCATAAAGGAAAGAATTTAAAAATAGTAACTTGGTATTTCAGTCATAGTTTCTCTTAGATTCAGTGCAATTACGGCTGTCTTCAGTGCGGCATTGTTGCACTGGAGACGAAGTATAATGCACCTGAAGTGTAACTAGTGTAACATATTAATAGTAAATTTGTATTCAGTGCAATTACGGCTCTCTTCAGTGCAGCATTGTTGCACTTAAGACGAAGTGTAATGCACCTAATACAGATTCCAATATGGAGTGCAATATTATTTTATTACTAGTCGATGTGTATTCAATGCAATTACGACAAAGCGGATCCCTATGCAACGACGGCTAGCAGCACTTAGAAAAACAAAGTCCAGTATGGACATTAGCAATATATTATAACTGTTGGATTTGAATTCAGTGCAATCAGAGTTGTCTTCAGTGCAGCAGTATTGCACTGAAGACGCACTATTATGCACCTAATAGAAACTCTAGCAGGGAGTGCAGTTATTCTAATATATTAATAGAGGATTTGTATTCAGTGCAATTACGGCTCTCTTCAGTGCAGCATTGGTGCACTGAAGACAAAGTATAATGCACCTAATACAGATTCCACTATGGAGTGTAACCAGTGTAGTATTTCAAAATGAATTTGTATTCAGTGCAATTACAGCTGTCTTCAGTGCAGCATTGGTGCACTGAAAACAAAGTATAATGCATCTAATACAGATTCCATTATGGAATGCAATTAGTGCTTTATATTTGTTTATGGATTTCGAAGGCAATGGCGTGCATGGAACAAACACTCCAGTTGGACTGCAAAAAATGTAATTTTATTAGTATTTTAAAGACTACTAGCTTTGTATTCAATACAGCTATGGAATGCAATTAGCAATTTTCTAATATGGAATTTGTTTGTCTTCAGTGCAATTACAGTTGTTTTCAGTGCAACCTTGTTGCATTGAAAACAAAGTATTATGCACCTAATATAAATTCTATTATGGAATGTAATTAGGGAAATATATTAATAGTGGGTTTGTATTCAGTGCAATTACAGTTGTTTTCAGTGCAACATTGTTGCATTGAAGACAAAGTATTATGCACCTAATATAAATTCCATTATGGAATGTAATTAGGGAAATATATTAATAGTGGGTTTGTATTCAGTGCAATTACGGTTATCTTCGGTGCAGCATTGTTGCACTGAAAACGAATCATTATGCACCTAATACAAACTCTATTATGGATTGTAATTATTGCAACAAAAAAGTTTAAAACAAAAGAACAAAGGCAATGGCAGCTTTCGTGCAATAAAAAGAATAATATGCATTTGATATAAATTCAAGCATCGAATAGAATTATTGTAATCCATTAGGAGTTGGTTGTATTCAGTGCAATTACAGCTGTCTTCAGTGCAGCATTGCTGCACTGAAAACAAAGTATAATGCACCTAATACAGATTCCATTATGGAGTGTAAAGATAGTTATACTGGATTTGTATTCAGTGCAATCACCGCTGTCTTCAGTGCAGTATTGGTGCACTGAAGACAAAGTGTAATGCACCTAATACAGATTCCATTATGGAGTGTCATTAGCTATATACAAAAGGACTTTTGTTTTCAGTGCAATTACAGCTGTCTTCAGTGCAGCATTGGTGCACTGAAGACAAAGTATAATGCACCTAATACAGATTCCACTATGGAGTGTCATTAGCAATATACTCAAGGGCTTTTGTTTTCAGTGCAATTACAGCTGTCTTCAGTGCAGCACTGTTGCACTGAAGACAAAGTATAATGCACCTAATACAGATTCCACTATGGAGTGTAATTATTGCCGCATAAAAAAATTGCATCTAATAGGGTTCCTATGAGTCAAGTGGATAGAAGATATGTCTTCAGTGCCATCGGGTTGTTTTTTTGTTGGCAGTTAACTGCGTTTTGTGAAGCAATTGTGTGTCCAAGATGATTTGTCTGCAATGGTTTGGGCGTCGGTGTGTGTTTCAGTCAAAGGCCTTATGGCCGGAATTAGGACGGATGCAAGCTGTACACTCATGGAGGCTTTACGTATATCTTGGTTCTTAAAATTTTGTGTGATGATGTTGACTGAAGCACGGAAATCAGAGTAATTAGGAATTCCTAATCTGTTTCAATCACTGCATACGACTTTGCAAGTACACGGTATAGGCCAGGGTGCGAATATTTGCTGATGTTCTTCTGCCTCTGACCTGTGCTGGTGACTGTCTCTGAAGCAGTAGTGGCTGCAAAGTTTTTTTCGTGAATGCCTGCAAGCACCGCTCTTCTGAGGTATCTTTCACTTTCGACTTGCTGCTCCACCGTGTGATTGGGGAGTTGCGGCCTCAGACTGGCACTCCCCTTGCTTCCGTGGTTCTGCTTGAGCCTGAATGATTGTCATCGTTTGCCCGGCCTGATATTGCATCGGCCCCAGCTGCCTGAAATTCCTTGTGACGGATCGCGTGCTGTTTTGTCCTTCGCCATGCTCGGCTTTGCCATTCGGGACGACGTCAAGGCGGCCCAGATGCAGCACTACGAGTTTTTTGACTCGCCCGAGGCGTGCTTTGTCGCAGCGGCAAGGCTTGAAGCCAGAAAGCGGCTTGATCGAAAAACGTGATTCGGTCATGTAATTTCTTTAGTTTATTGGCAGTCTGGTAACTAAGGCTGGACTTGAAAGTCAGCGATGCCCTTCCGCCGATGCCTGAGAAGAAGACGAGGAGGAAGACGAAGACTGCGGAGGCTGACGGTGTCAGTGTGTCGGCGGCCTCCGGCTCCAGCTCGTGGACTGGTTCCACAAACATCATGAAGTTCATGGGGTGCAGCACAAAGTTCCTTCGCCTGACGGTCCATGACCCAACGTCGGCTATGACGGACAGGATCATCTCGCACGTGGCGACTGACGGACGAGCGACAGGAGCCCCTTTGTTCCGAGTTCCGGTTCAGACCATCTTGCGTCCGCCGCCGCCGAAAACAATGACCATGGATTTCTTCGAGGCCAAGCTGAACGTGCATGCGGGAGAGTACATCAAGACTGAGGATGATCGTGGGCCTGCCGAAGGACAGGGAGTTGTGGGGTTGCTGAAGCTGAAATAATTGTGATCCCTAATTAAACGACACAGTGGCAGCCTCAGGGCCGTGGCATTTCTACCGCCTGGTGGACTCCAGCCTGAACATGTCCATGTCGAACGTCTTGTTTCGCAACACACCCGGGAATACACGGTCTGAGAAGCCCCACGTGTACTTCACCGGCTTCAGCGGGCCTGCCCTCCTTGCGTTTCTCATGAGTCGTGGGAAGAAGGCTGAGTGTCTTGGCCAAAAATTAAGGTCTAGGTCCTGCGGCCGCTTGCGGTCGCCCGAACCGCACAACGATCCAAGGGTTCTGCTGTATGAGATGTTCTTCAAGGAGCTGCCTGAGCAGCTGCAGCTGACTGACTGCCCCCTTGTCGCCGCCCGGCAGCACGAAGACACTCTCGTCGTATCGGGGCCGTTGTTTTTTTCCGCCACTTGCCACAGGACTACTGGATCAGCCCTGGTCAGATCGAGATGCAAAGCCTGAGGATGTTCAAGGCCGAGGTGAAGCTTGTGGTTTGGTCTGAGAAGAGCATGAAGGAGATGTTGGTCTCCAAGCTTGACGGGCAGATTTCGGCCACCATGAGCCGCCTGAGAAGTCTGAAGCGGAAGAAGGTGGACCTCATCAAGGACGGTGCCCGCCTTAGTCAGACATTTGATTTGCGCCTTGGGCCATGACAGCGGGCTTTTCGGCTGAGTGGGACATTTGAAGGTTGCATCCCGGAGTTGGACGACGAGCCTGACAGCGACAACTCCAGCATGAATGATTCGGCTGAGTAGTAGGCGAGGCTGTGCCGGCGTTTGATCTGAGACGGCAGAAGCACCCAAGATCAGTCTGGAGCTTCCGAGCTTGCGGTTTTTGACATTGAATGAGGGAGCCGAAGAAAATACTTGTGTTCGTGTGTGCAATTTTGGAATGCCGGCTGCACAGCCTGAGTGCCAGTCGCACCCAGGCCCATGTCCAGCAGAAGGCCTGGAGCCAAGATACCCGTTGGAGTTCCGACAGAACGACACTACTTGTTTGCGGCTGAGGCCAAGAAGTCCTGCTTCAAGCACGGGGATTCGACGTCCGAAGGCGGAAAGGGTCCACGTGCCCGGGTTGAAAAGTCAAGGGAAGTTTAAGCCATGTAACCCCAGGGCAGGTTGTGTATGATTATCATAATGTCGCTGTCACCCTATCAATATTGTCAAAGTTGTCCAAATCGGTTGGGGATTTTTAACTTGCCAGTAGAGGATTACACCACGATATTCACGGCTGACCATGCTAGTCGTGCTCGCATTTCCAAAGCAACAGTGATTATCCATCTGATATGTCAAGCAAGAGCGTGCAGAGTGTTTTGGACAAACATCAGAAAATTGTCAATCTCGTAGCCCTTCGAACTGTGGTAGCTCCCGGAGCATTATCTCCTTACAAAATGGCCAACAGCAGAAGCTTCGGACATATCTTTCCGTCATGGGTGTGGTTGCCGTGGTTCCGTTAGCGTGCCGTTAGAGTCAGACCCGAGGTGCAAAGACTGAGTAAGCTTCTGCAAGCCAACCGCTCCCAAGTGGGGAAGGCCACTGGACCCAGAGAATTGACCTCTGCAGGTCTGAGACTGGACGTCATGGCGATGGGTCCACGAGGAGTGGCTGCCTAAGAACTTTCGACTGGCCGAATAAAAGTTTGTGAGATAGTCGTCGGGTCTGCCTAGCGTACAGAAATACACCTCGGCCCGGGGCCGAGGCGTATTCCTGCACACTTGGCTCGGCGTACATCAGATGGCCTTGTATTGTGTTATTATGACCTGGTATAGATGTCATCTTGTCGCGGTGTACAAGAATACACCTCGGCCCCGGGCCGAGGCGTATTCCTGCACACTTGGTTTGGCGTGCAACTATCTCACAAACTTTCTTTCAGCCAGTTAAAAGTTGAACGATTGACCCTCGCCTCAATCGCCCTGCATGCCTGAGGTACGTTCTCTGTTGGCCCTGGATTTCCGAACAGCCGATCTCTTCAGAAGGCCGGGACTGTCGGCTGAATCGTTTCAGAAGTCGGCTTGGCATGATGGGTTGACCACCTCCTCCCCGCAAGATTGCGGCTTTGAGAAGTCAGAGAAGACCGGGAGCTTGTTGAGGCGGCAGTGTGCCGCTCTGCCCCGGCTCTAGAGATTGCGGCTTTGAGGGCCGCTCTGCCCCGGCTCTAGCGAAAGCCATGGCTCCCAAAACTGGCCGGACGAGTGGGGCCAAGAAGGCGGCCAAGGCAACTGCCAAAGCTAAGGCTGAGGCCACGGCGGCTGAGGCTGCCGAGGTGGAGTCTGGGGACTTTGCCATGGAGACCGGGCGTGAAGCCGTGAAAGAGGCCCTGGACTTTTTGAAGAAGAAGAAGCTCTTTCCGGCTAAGGCGGAGAAGGTCGGCACTCACTCCATTCTTCCAGATGCCTGGCAGGGCTCGAGCCTGAAAGAGGCCGGCTGGCTTTAGATTGTTAAGAAGTAAGACTGACTTGAGATACCCTTTTGGCGGTTCGGTCTCGTCTGACAGGCCTCCACATTCTCAGCGAGCCTGAAGGACGTTTCTGTGGAGACCCTGGAGGTGCCACCGCCTGAGGTGCTGTCTGAAGCGGCCGAGTATTGGTTCGAAGGGAGGTCTGATCAGACCTCCCTTTTCGTGTCGGCGACGGTGACGTCTGATGAGACCAAGTCAGGCGAGATTGTGCTGTCGCCTGAGGACCATACGAAGGTCGCGGCTCTGGTATGGGCCTTCGGCAAGGCGGCGGCTTCGTCTGACAGCGACCTCTGTGAGAAGTACCGCCGCCTGAGCAGCCGCATCGTGATCTCCATGGTGCGTGGCAAGGCGTCTGACCAGGCAGGGACCGTGGTCAGTCTGATCCAGGCATCTGAGGACATCGGCAAGAAGGCTATGGAGTGTTCCAATGCGATGCCGTTCAACCTCGCCTCGCGTCTGACGAGGACCCCGGCCGGGGTTTAGTAGTGACTGTCCCATTGCCAGGATCCGTAGTAGTGACTGGCTTCTTGCCAGGATCCGGGCCGCCTTGTCAGCACAACACAAGGCCTCCACTCACGAGGAGGTGTTCTTGTTGTTGAAGAACATCCGCTGGAACGGCGAAGCCTACAAGGCCCGGGATTCCTGGCCTGAAACTCTTAAAACCGAAGCCCTGAACCCGACAGGTGAAGACATCTGACCAGGTGCAAAAGCTCACCACTATGCTTGACAAGACGAATGCGGCCGGCATGACTGAGTCGATGAAGGCGTGCCAGTATGTGAATAATTCGACCACGTGGTTCGGCAAGTGGAGCATCGTCACTCGCGTGCACCTCGTCCTATGAGACAAGAATCTCAGCACACACACACACACACTGCATGCCGTCAGATACCAAGGGTCAACAGCTTGAAGTCCAAAGAGGAGCAGCGTTTCGTCATGTCGCTCATCTGTCAGGTCCTTGCCTCAGCAGCCACTGTCGAACCTCAGATCTTCTTGGAAGTTCTGCCCAGGAGATGCGGGAGGACAGCAGCCTGAAGGACCATTTGGGTGTGTCCCTGTCGACCAACACCCACATGCGTGACTTGAACAGGGACCAGGCGATGCAAGCGACAGGGATGCTGCATCTTCGCTTCGTCGTGCTGGAGCGGCTGAGCCATCTGCCCATCCCGGACGATGCATGACAAGAAGACGGCCATGGATTTTCAGAAGTCTCTGCAGAGGTGTCTGAATCCGAAGGAGTGGGCTCAGCAAGGCGGCTTGGTATCCGTCGCGGCCTTCAGCGAGCCGCCGTACTGCAGTCTGAGTAAAAGGATTGCAGGAATGCTCCGGGGCGATGACGATGAGCTCTTCAGCACTGCTGTCACTTCCGGGCAGAAGGCGGGTCCGTGGTTGTGACAGTGACATGGCTTTTGCAAGCCAGAAATGATCAGCTGCCAGGAGGAGTTTGGACCCATCCTGGAGCTGCTGACCAGGTACAGCGACGAGTGGAAGATGAAATTGGGCCGTCTGAAGCCTGAGCCGCCGCTTGAGACCAAGCCTTCGCGTGAGCTGCTGCCCGAGACGGATCCGACGACTGATACGTCTGGGACTGGGACGACTCGCACGGCTGAACAACTCCGCGAAGTGCAGCTCAAGCGGGCGGTGGAGGCTGGAGTCTGTGTACAGTGTTTGCAGCGAAGCTCGTGTCCTCCGTTTGCACGACAGGAGGAAATGGCCTTCTACATTCACTTCTACCAAAGCGACATCAGGAATCCTTCCGCTGCCTGGGCTGATGCTCTGAAGCAACATCAGCTCCTTCAGAAGGACCGTGTCCGATGCATAGACCAGGCTCTTGTCAGATCTTCTTTGGTTGCTTGACAGGCTGAGCCGGTGTTATTCATCTTCGACTCCTCGCTGGTCGCTGAAAACGGAGGCTACAGCCGCGTGCACAACGTGTACCAGCGACCGGCCGTCTTCGAGCGTGGCCTGTACGACAACTGCTTCCGAGTGTTCGAGGCGGCTTCCAAGGACGAGGACAGAGACAGAAGCTTGGTGCTTGGATTCAATTGTTTTCCGTGCATGACAGGACCGCTGGCTGACCTTTGATAGCGGCGTGCAGAAGGCCTCGAACACCATCCTCAAGTCTTTCAGGAATCATGGCTCGACGCCCCAGAGCATTATTCTGATCGGAAGCGAAGAAAGTGTTCAAGGGCGGAAAGACTACTTGCGGTCTGCGTGGCTTGGCCGCATGTTCTTGTGTTTGACTGCAGTTTCCTTTTTTGGCTTGGCCGCCTGTTCTTGTGTTGACTGCAGTTCATGCTTCCAGCCAAGGGAGGAGAGGAACTGCAAACGGCGGAAGACGGGAACCGCTGGAAGTCTCATCAGCATCGCCGGGGCCAGGGAGACAATGTACTTCGGGTGCAAGTCTGACCCCCTGCCTGCCAAAGAGCACAAATGGCTGGCGACTGATGGCGTGGTGAGCACCGCCTGTCCTGTCTCGGACTGAGACACGTCTGGGAGCAAAGTTTAATGACGGAGCTGGGGATAGGGAATCGTTGCTCTGAGGTGCTGCCGAACGTGCCCTTGCCTTCGCCTGAGAGCCTCATCCGGGTGACGGTGAGCCAGAAGAAGGAGGCCAGGAAGTCGGATATGTGCGAATTCATCCTGCTGTAATAATCGGTCAGGTCATCCCTTTGGTGTGTGGAAAGGGTGTGACCGACAACGGCGGCCAGGTGCAGGGCTGAGCATGTTGGGACGGCTCAGGCAGCACTAGTTATAGTTTCGGCCCCGGGAGGTGGCACCGGCTGAGCACGTGGAGGACACCGACACAGTCCCTCTGGTGCACTTCGAGAGGAGCTGCTGGCTGTGTCGCAAGTTTGAGTCCATTGTCTGGGCCGGTGAATTGAATTGGCAGGAGCCCACAGGTGTACCGGATGCTGCTGCACACGGTCTCGCCCATTGCCTGTGTCGTGAACTTTTCTCCGGGGTCGGGGTGCCTGAGCGTCGTCGCCGCAGAACAGCGGGTGCCCTGCATCAACGTGGTGAGGACGCCTGAACAACGGATGATGCTCCAGAGCATCATCCGGCAGGAGCTGGCTGGTCGCGTCAAGAATGCCAACGACCAGCGATTCTACCGCGTGCCTGAGCCGCAGAGGGCTGAGCCTGAGATGCCGCCTGTCTCGACAGCGGTTGCCTCGCCCGCGGTTCCGGTTCCCCCGCCTGCGACAACGACGGTGCCACCGCCTCAGACAACGACGGTGCCACCGCCTGAGAAAACCACGGATGTCTCGTCACCGTCTGGTGAGTCTGACAGCAGCTCAGGCGAGGACGTAGAAAAGTAGAAGGCCATTTGGGTCCAGTCTGATGGAGCATTGCACTTTTAACCATGCAGCTGAAGCCTGAAGCACGTCCAGTTTGAGACGTGGACCCAGCAGATTGCACTTTTCGCCCTCAAGGATGGCAGACGAGGTAAAACACCCGAGGATTGCAGAAGTTAGTACGTGATCTGTCAAACAACATGGTGAAGGTGCGACTTGGTCAAATCTCTCAATATCCGCAATTTTTGTGCTCGGAGTCTGAGTGCCGCCATGAAGCGGCCTGCCAAGAGGCAGGCGACCCAGCTGCAGAGAGCAGTCGCAGCTGGCGTCGTCAAGAAAGCCGTGAAGCCGTTCGCTTTATTTTGCCAGCAGCGTCGCCTGAGTCCACGAAAGGCGGCTAGTGCCTGGCGTGACTTGGGGGACAACGAACGAAAAGAATTCCTGGCGGCGTCCAGGCTTGGCTTCTCGAACCAACGGCAGGCAGCAGAGAAGGCAGGCGTTCGTCTGAGAAACTCTCAGCGAACCGACCCGCCTGTGGCACCTGAGCCTCTGTTGTCTGACCGTGCTCCGGACGACATCACCTTCGGCGACTACATCGTCTGTGGCTCTCAGGCCGGGGTTGGACAGGGCGGCTACGGCGGCATCATGAAAGTAAGGCACCGGGTTTCGCATCGCATCTATGCGGCCAAGGTCAGCAACACGAATTTCCACCTGTCTGAGGAAGTCGCCTTGCTGAAGCAGCTGGCTCACGAGACCTTTCTGCCGTTGCTCGCAGAGTCGGTGGTGACTGAGGATGAGTTCGTTCCCGGCCAGATCTCCTTCATGATCATGCCTTACGTGGCCGCGGGCTCCGTCCTGCATTACTTGCACAACGTTGGAGCTTTTGATGCTGAGAAGCAGTTGGCCCTCACCCATCAAGTGCTCGCCGGCTTGGCCCACCTGCACAGGAGGACTGAGCATATACACGGTGATGTGAAGCCGCAGAACATTCTTTATGATCCATTGACAAACTCCTGTTTCATCATCGACTTCGGGATGACATACCGGCTTCCACTGGCAGAGGATTTCGTGGAGGACGGGGCAGGGGTGTACACCTATGCCTACCGAGCGCCTGAGGTTGCCAAGGGCATGTCTGAGAAGATCCTCAAGAAATTTTTGACTGTGAAGGCCGATGCGTGGGCATTGGCCATGACGGTTCACCAGGCAGCTACCAAAAAGGCCTTGTTTCATATGAGCCCCTGGAAGGCAGCGGAAAGTTTGTTGGAATTGTTTGATGCCTGCAACCCGGGCCCGCCTGACAAGAAAGCACGGTCTGTCCTCAGACTGAGCAATGCCAGTCGGGAGGTTGCCGAGGAAGTCCGTCTGATGTGGCTTGCGATGGCTGAACCGGTGCTCCAAAAACGCCGGTCTTGCCAGCAGCTTGCAGAGGAGCATGGCCTGCGGTGATTCGCGAAGCATTGCAAGCACAGTAAAACATGCAGAGCGACGTTGAAGTGGCAGACGTGTGCGTCTCTGCTGGCCTCTGCACGTGTGTGTGTGTGTCGGTGTGATCGTGTGCTGCAATGAATGACAATGACGGCCTGGACAGGTTCCGTTGCGTGCAGCGAGATGTGAAGCAGGAGCCCCAGCTTTGCTTGATACTTCAAGGCACGGCAGCCTTGACCTCTGCTGCTGACTGTAGGTCTGGGTCAGCATTGCGGGAGCAGTGCAGTCAGTCACCATCTCAGTCTCTTGCACCGTCTTGTCGGATGACCTTGGATTGTTTGCCGGGAAGCATACGAAAGTTGCAGTTCGGGCTCCGAGTGCTAGATCCCACTGTGCACAGCCCGGGCTGCATTTTTGGCATGGCGGGCTCAGGCAGGAAAATCTGTGTAAGTTCTTCTCGGGCTGCTCTTCATGACTATGAATTATGCTGTCTTCCACGTTTCCTTGATGAGGAGCGTCTGACATCCCGAATGCAGCGACTGCTGCGGCCATTAGTCGGGCCCGGGACCTGAAGTAGCCGGATATTATCCCATTACACGACATCGACTTTGCTTCTTTCGACCAGGTGGATAATCTTGTGAGTCTCCTGATGCAGAAGAAGGGCAAGACTCCGGCCACGAAGTCCACGTATGGATTGGTGAAGATCAAAGAGGGCTTCAAAGTGAAGGGGTTGGCCGTGCAGCACCACAGCGGCATGCGGGACCTCTTGAAATTCATGATGCAGTCGGCACCAGAGCAACTAGACATGCAAGTCCGGACGATACACAGACAGATGACCGGCTGAGTGATTTCAACTGCCTCCTCCAAGGAGCAAGATCACGACGTTGGATATACTGTTTGACCCGCCGAATCAGGTGCAAATGGCAGGCTGGAGTTGCAAGCGACCGGCTGTCTTTCAGTCCCCTGTCGCCCCCGTATGAGGCTGGTCTGACAAGCATGAGGTGGTCTTGTTCCCCTGCGGGACTCCACCTTCGCCTGAGAAGGCTGACGAGCGTGTCGGCCTGTAGTATCATCGGGTAGCCGAGAGCAAGGGAATCTTCGATGGTGGCTTCTTCCACAAGGCCGCTTTCGAGCATTTGCACCTGCAAGGGCGAATACATAATAAGAGACACTCGTCAGTCAAACTCTTACTTGAAACGTGCAGAGGTCGCCACCATCCCAGGCCATATGGCCTTTGTGTGCCCTCGTGCAGCAAGAGGTCGTGTGTACCTCTTGGGAAGGAATATCATCCAGAAAGCAGAAGATCATCTGTCGCCTGAGAACAAGAAGGACCTGGAATGCATGGGGTTCGCTGCGGAATATGGCGGCAAGCTCTCCAAGCCGACCCTCCTCACCCGTGGCCATGTGATGGACATCGCCAGCCCCCTGGCCGAACTGGTTGCAAAGCCTGAAGCCTTGTGTCTCTTGCTGAATCTTCCTGCCTGAGGACAGATCTACCTCAAACACGTGAAGAAGACTGTGCCTGTGCGACAGGGCTCGAAGCGGGCTTACTATTGCCCACACTGCAACCAGGAGGCAAGCTTGGGGACACTTCTGCGGGAGAAATGCTTTTGTTGTCCTGGGCAGGTGGAGCCTGTGAGCAAGAAGTCCAAGAAGGAGAAGAAGGAGAAGAAGAACAAACGTGACTGAGCCGTTGTGTATGCAATCGCACAGGATTCAAGGCCCAGTCTGAAGCATTTTCTTTGCGGTGGGTGTTGCTTATTAGAAACAGCACCGCCTGAAGCATGGGGCTTGGGCAAGTTTCTAGTCTCGCCCTGCAGAGAGACGATTAGCAGTCGTGGCGCCGAAAGTCTGTTGCATCGCTGAGTCTGACAAGGCAGCCTGAGGCATGTCATCATGAGTATCATGAGCTGCATAACAAATCCGATGCAGAGGCCGTGTAGGCCCAGGCTTGATCCTTAGGACGGTTGTAGAGAGGCATGACATCAGTAGAAGCATAGCAAGTCCGATGCCAATGTATGCGGCATGCACCTGCGACAGTCGTGACAATAGTTCACAGGGCCTCCTAGGGCAACAATGGCCGAGCGTATTGCCGAAGAGAAGCATTTGCGGCGATGCACCGCGACTTGCCTTCTGACCATGTGTGCCTGCCTCGCCATGTTCCTGCAGTGAATCCTTTCTTGACTGAGGAAGGCAAAAAGCATTGCAACGAGTGCCGGTGGATAGCACATGCTGCGGACTGGAAACAGCGGTGTACTTACACCATCAAAGGCGGGAATCTTGCGAAGGCGGTAAGACAGGACGAGCGAGTCTGTCATGCCAGGTTCGACCAGGTCATGGCTGATCCGGTCTGATCCGGGCACGAAGTTCGGCATCGGGTGCTCAGTCTGCCGTGAGTATGCCGCAGCCCTCGGCGGCAAGGAATGCGTGCCACTGCGTAGTCGGCCTTGGATCGAATGCAGCGTTGGTGCTGGACTTCGGTGCCTGGGATCGCGAATGGCATGGGATTGACAGCGGTGCATGGTGTGCTTGAGGTTTTCTCTTCTCGTGCTTCATGTCAGGTGTGGCGGCAGACCGGCTGCTCTTCAAATAGAGGACATGCTTCGGCACGGCGGCCTGAAGCAGAATGCCAATGCCCAGAAAAGCAAATTCCACCTGGCTGCTGTCCGTTTCCTTGAAGGCAAGGCTGAGGACCACGATGAAGGCCAGGGGGTGGACGAAGATAAGACAACCGTGAAACGGCTGGTCTCGTCTGATACTGGCGGCCCCACAGCCGCCCAATGCTTGACGGCACTGGAAGTTCTACTTGCTGGAGGTTCCGGGCACGAATACCAGAGGCGGTGTCTGAGCAACAATCGCACAAATCCGACTTTATGGCCAACGGGGCGTTCGTCCCGAGGAATGTTTTACAACATCATGGAGGCTGCGGCTGAGGCCGCCTTCAACGTGGACCGCCGTCGCCTGCAGCAACCCGTTCGGGCAGTGGCCTTGGCTGAGGAGCCGAATGCCAAGAGTAGTATCCATGCCGGTTTTCAGTGCGTCGTGTGTTGCAGGATGCAAGAGGCGGCTTCGAGCTTTTGAAGGTGCGGTACGTCATGGCCGACTGGTCCGTTCATTGCCGCATGCTAGACCTGGCCACGGCTGAGAAGGCTGGGCAGCACGTGAGCCAGGGCAGATCGGGTTCCAGTACAGTAGCCGCACTGGAGAAAGCCAGATCGCTGCCTGACACCCTGGCCAGCTGCTTGCCGGAGGAAGCCCTCCGGAATGCTTTCAAAGACAAGATCCGCATCTTTATGGCCGACGGGGAATTTAGCGAGCCTCTGGCGGCACGGCTGAGTAAAGTGCCTCGCTTGCAGCTTCTGCGGATTTCAAGAACAGCATATTGAATGTTTGAAGGACCGCACCTTCACATGAGGTCCAGGGAACCCTGCCGGGATTGAAGGCGATTATGAGATGCTCCGTCCATAGTTGACAAAGGTCGCTCGAAAAGGCCTTGTCGTCTGACCCGGATGTGCAGGGTCTTCTCCAGAGCTGGGTGCTTGGATTTTCCGATGGCAGTGGGAAAAATCCAGGAGGATTTTGCAGGGCTGTGCGAAACTCGCAGAAGCTCCAGCGGCTGACGGCAGAGAAGCAGCTTGAGGGTGTGGACGAAAGCCTGAGGCGATTGTGCCACTTCGGCTTTGCACCCCAACGTTTCAACACCGTCTGCGATGCTTGCGTCAACGTGGCTGAGAACATAGATGCGGTCTGCAATGTCCTGAGCCATCTCGCAGCGGTGGATGATGCACTGTCAGGCCACTCAACTGATCGTGCTCGTTCATGAGTCCCCGTGGATGGCGAGGCCTTTGCTTAGCCGATGTTTTTGTCTGTGCTGTCTGAGGTTGGGCCACTAAGCTTCTTCAACAATGCTTTCAGCCGGAGAAGCTCCTCCAACTTGGCTTGATCGCGGAGCTTGCCTGTGCCGCTGCGAGCCGCGACTGCAGGAATCAGTCTTGTTTGCAAGTCTTCTCTGGCAAGAGATCCAAGGAAATTCAACCACTCACTGGACGGCCAACATCTGCGATTGGCTGCGACAGCCCACAATCTTCAGCAGCTCGAGCGTCTGATCAATCGACTCTTCGACTTTCGGAGTCCGGCAGGAGAGCTGCAGCAGCCGCTGGTTCTGGATGATGCCTATGCACATGGCTACGTGCAAAGACTGCAGGCGACTCTAAAGCTTGAGCAGAACAAGTGCCTGGTTGTAAAGCAAAAGATGATCTTCTGGCACAGCGGCGCCAACAGGAACAAGATACGTTCCTTCGTGGCCAAAGAACTCGGTGCCATTAGCAACATCGCTCAGCTTTTTGTTCAAGGCCTGAAAGCCGATGTGGAGGTTGGCGTCCAGGCATCGCTTTCTCCGTTTGATGTCAACCATACCCTGTGCAGCGACGAAGCTTTGCCAGAGCTACAGGATCCATGATCTTCTGTGCGATTCTGCTCCTGTAATGAATCACCGCTACTAACATCCGATGCCAAGG